>JAEQBH010008516.1:0-108774 GCA_016808115.1 Tetrastigma voinierianum
GCGGCTCGCCCCGATAACAGAGGGAGCCTGGCCCGCCCGTGTCAGCTAGGAGCCTGGCCAATGAGATTTCAGGAGGAGCCCGCCCTGCTTGAGGTACGTAGAAGGGCTCGCCCCGATAAATAGTAGGAGCTCAGCTCGCCCAGGCTGGTGGGAGAGCTCGCCAATGATTTGCAGGAGGAGCCCGCCTCGGCTTCGAGGTATAAAGAAGCGGCTCGCCATGACAGATAAGTAGGAGCTCGCTCTCACAGGTTGGCGGGAGAGCTCACAATGATTTAGAGATCGCCCGTTTGAGGTACGTAGAAGGGCTCGCCCCGAGCAAATAAGAGGAGCTCGTCATCGTGCTGGGCTGAGAGCTCACAATGAGATTTGGGAGGGAGCCCGTATGTTTCTAGTACAGAGAATGGCTCGTCCTGATAAATAGTAGGAGCTCGTCTGCCTGAGTTGAAGGGAGAGCACGTCAACGATATTTGTAGGGAGGAGTCCGTCTTTTGTAATACGCAGGCGGCTCAGCCCCGATAAATAGTAGAAGCTCGTTAGTCTCGTCTTGGAAGCGGAGAGCCTGTCAATGAGATTTGCAGGAGGAGCCCGCTCCGCTTGAGGTACGAGAAGGGCTCGCCCCGACCGATAGTAGGAGCCTGCCCCGCCTCGCGGCTTGAAGCGGGAGAGCCTCTGGCCACTGAGATTTGTAGGAGGAGCCCTCGTCTCGTTTGCAGTACGCAGGCTGGGCCTGCCCCGAGCAACAGTAAAGCCTCGTCCGTCCCGTGGCCAAGGGGGAGAGCTCACAATGAGATTTGGGAGGAGCCCGCCCGTTCGGGAGGGTACGTAGAAGGCTGCCCCGACATAGTAGGAGCTCGTCGCCGTGTTGGAAGCGGAGAGCTCAATGAAATTTTTGTAAAGTGCTGATCCCGCCTGCTTCAGGTACGTAGGCGGCTCGCCCCGATACAGTAGGAGCTCGTCTCGCCGGCAGAGCTCAATGAGATTGTAGGAGGAGCCTGCCAGGGTACGCAGAGAAGGTCTTGCCCCGATAACAGAGAGCCTGGCTCACTAAAGGCTGAGAGTTTCGCTTAATGATTTAGAGGGAGCCCCGCCTGCTTTGAGGTGGCAGGTATGGGGCTCTGGCCTGCATAGATAGAGGGAGCCTGTCTCGCCTCGTGCTGAAGGAAGAGTCACACGAGATTTGTAGGAGGAGCTCGTCTGCTTCGAGGTACGTAGAAGTGCTCGTCCCGATAAATAGTAAGAGCTCAGAGTGCCCGTGCTGGGCGAGAGCTCGCCAACAGATTTATAGGAGTGAGCCCGTCTGACTGCAGTGCAGAAGGGCCTGCCCCGACAACAACAGTAAAGCTCGTCCCGCCCCGTGCTGGAAGGGAGAGCCTGCCAATGAGATTTGTGGTGGCGGGTCTGCCCGTTTGAGGTACAGAGAAGCGGCTCGCCCCAGCGCATAGCAAGTGAGTCAGCTCCCGCCCGTGCTGGGAAGTGGAGAGCTAGTCACGAGATTTGCAGGAGGAGCCCGTCCGTTTGAGGTACGTAGAAGGGCTCACTGACAATAGTAGGAGCTCGGGCTCGCCTCGTGCAGCGGAGAGCTCGCCAATGATTGTGGAGGAGCCCGCCCGCTTCGAGGTACGTAGGCGCCTGCCTGAAAGATGCAGAGCTCGCCTCGTCGTGTCAAGGGAGAGCTCGCTAATGATTCAGGAGGAGCCCGTCTGCTTAGTACGCAGAAGGGCTCGCCCATAAACAGCTGGAGCTCATTCCGCCTCGTGCCGGGGCGGAGGTCGCCAACGAGACTAGAGTGGAGCAGCCCGTCTGTTAGCATGCAGGCGAGCCTCTGGCCCCGCATAGGGAAATTGTGCAGGGAGCTCGTCCGGCCGTGTTGAAGGGAGAGCTCACAACGAGATTTAGGAGGGAGCCCGCCTCGTTTGTAGTGGGCTGCAGAAGGGGGCTCTGCCTCTTGAAAAATAGGAGCTCGTCTCGTCGTGCCAAGTGTAGAGCTCGCCAATGAGATTATGGCGAGTGGTTCTCGCTCACAGGTACAAAGAAGGGTCACCCCGACGATAGTAGAGCTGTCTCGCCCGCAAGAAGGGAGAGCTCGCAATGAGATTGATAGGGAGGAGCCCGGTCCGCTTGAGGTACGTAGAAGGGCTCGTCCCGACAATAGTAGGAGCCTGGGTCTCGCCCGTGGCCGCTGAGAGCTCACACCGAGATTTGTAGGGAGGAGCCCGCCTCGTTTGAGGTACGTAGAAGGACTCCGCCCCGGAGAACAGTAGGAGCTCGTCTGGCCCGTGCTGGAAGGGAGCCTGCCAATAGATTTGCAGGAGGAGCCCGTCTGGGCTTTGGAGGTATAAAGAAGGGCTCATGACAGATAGCAGAGCTCGTCTCGTCGTGGCTGGGCTGAGAGCCTGCCAATGATTTGTAGGGAGGAGCCCGTCTGTTTGAGGCACAGAGAAGGGCTCGCCCCGATAAATAGTGGAGCCTGCCCCGCTCCGTGTTGAAGGGAGAGCTCACAATGAGATTTGTGGTGAGGAGTCTTATGTTTCTAGGTACAGAGAATGGCTCATTCCGATAAATAGTAGAGCCTGTCGCTGAGTTGAAGGGAGAGCTCGTCAACGATATTTGTAGGGAGGAGCCCGTCTTGTAATACGCAGGCTGGCCTGCCCCGATAAATAGTGAGAAGCCTGCTAGCCTGGTCTCGGGGCGGAGATCGCCAATGAGATCTCAGGCAGAGGAGCCCGCATGTTCGAGGTACGTAGAAGGCCGCCCCGACCGATAGTAGGAGCTCGCCCGCCTGCGGTTGAAGGGAGAGCTCAATGAGATTTGTAGGAGGAGCCCGTCTCGCTTGTAGTACAGAAGTGCCTGGCCTGACAATAGTAAAGTTCTCGTCTCATTCTTCGTGTCGGGCGGGAGAGTCACAATGAGATTTTAGGAGGAGCCCGTCTCGTTTGAGGCGGTAGAAGGGCTCGCCCCCACAGATAGTAGGAGCCTGGCTCCGCTCGTGTTGGAAGGAGTCACAATGAAATTTGTAAGGTGATCCCCGCCTGTTCGAGGTACGCAGAAGGGCTCGCCCCGAGCAATAAAGTAGAGCTCGCCCGCTCTTGGGCGGGAGAGCCTGGCCAATGAGATTTGCAGGAGGGAGCCCGCTTCCTTTTGAGGCAGGCCGCAGAAGGGCCTGGCCCCGATAAACAGTAGGAGCCTGGCCCGCTCTCGTGTTGAAGGGAGAGCTCGCCAATGAGATTTGCAGGGTGAGGAGCCCGCCTGCTTCAGGTGTACAGAGAAGCGGCTCGCCCCGACAGATAGTAGGAGCTCGTCACCAGGTCTGAAGGAAGAGTCATTAATGAGATTTGTAGGGAGGGAGCTGTCTCGCTTGAGGTGCCGTAGAAGTGCTCGTCCTGATAAATAGTAAGAGCTCGTATGCCTGTGTTGAAGGGAGAGCTCGTCAATGAGAGCGATGTGGAGAGCCCGTCTCGCTTGTAGTACTGCAGAAGGGCTACTCATAAATAGTAAAGCTCGCCCAGCTCGTGTTGAAGGGGAGAGCTCAACGAGATCAGGAGGAGCCTGCCCGCTTGTAGCGCGAGAAGGGCCTGGCCCCGATAAATAAGAGAGCCTGCCTCCGCTCAGGTTACGGAGAGCTCACAATGAGATTTGTAGGAGGAGCCCGGCTCGCTTGAGGTACGCAGAAGGGCCTGTCCTCGACATGTGATAGTAGGAGCTCGCTCACCGAGCTGGGAAGGGAGAGCACGCCAACGATATTTGTAGGAGGGAGTCCTCGTCTTTGCACATGCAGGCGGTCGGCCTCGATAAATAGTAGAAGCTCGTTAGCCTGTCTTGAAGGGAGAGCTCGTCAATGAGATTTGTAGGGAGGAGCCCGTCTGCTTGAGGTGCCGTAGAAGGGCTCGCCCCCGACCGATAGTAGGAGCTCGTCTCGCTCGTGTTGAAGGGAGAGTTTGCCACGAGATTTGCAGGTGAGGAGCCTGCCTGCTTCAGAGTACCGTAGAAGGGCCTGCCCCGATAAATAGTAAAAGCCTGCCCCGCTCGTGCTAAAGGGAGAGCTCACACGAGATTTGTAGGAGGAGCCCACCTGTTTGAGGCCGCAGAAGGGCTCGCCCCGACAGATAAGAGGAGCTCGTCGCCTCGTGTCAGCGAGAGCTCAAGCCAATGAAATTTGGGGGCGCGATCCCGTCTGCTGGTACGAAGGCTCGCCCCGAGCAAATAGTAGGAGCTCAGTCGCCTTTTGAAGGGAGAGCCGCCAATGAGATTTGCAGGAGGAGCCCGTCTTTGAGGTACGCAGAAGGGCCTCCCGATAAATGCAGGAGCCTGCCCGCCGTGTTGAATGGGGAGAGCTCACAATGAGATTTGTAGGAGGAGCCCGTCCGCTTGAGGCACAAGAGAAGGGCCTGCCCATGCATAGTGCAGGAGCCTGCTCCGCCCGTGCTGAAGGAAAGTGAGCCTGGCCAATGAGATCCAGGTGGGAGGAGCTCGCCCGTTGAGGTACAGGCGCTCGCCCCGATAGGGCCAGTAAGAGCCTCGTATGCCTGTGGCTGGCGGAGAGTTCGCCAATGAGATTTATGTGGAGGAGCCCGCCTGCTTGTAGTAATGTAGAAGGGCTCGCCCGAGCAATAGTAAAGCTTCGTCATTCAGGCAGCGGAGAGCTCGCCAATGATTGTAGGAGGAGCCCGTCTCGTTTGAGGCGTAGAAGGGCTCGCCCCGACGTATAGTAGGAGCCGTCGCTCGTGTTGGAAGCGGAGAGCTTAGCTGTCGAGATTTTGCAGGAGGAGCCCGTCTGCTGAGGCAGGCTGCAGAAGGGCCTGCCTCAAACAGCAGGAGCCTCGGGTCAGCTCGTGGCCGGGCTGGAGAGCCTGCCAATGACGCGGTAGGGAGGAGCCTGTCTCGTTTGAGGCACGTAGAAGGGCCTCCGGAAGATAGTAGGAGCTGGGCTCCGCCCGTGCTGAAGGAGAGCTCGCCAATGAGATTTGCAGTGAGGAGCCCGTCTGCTTAGTACGTAGAAGGGCCTGGCCTACAACAGTCGGGCTCGCTTCACCGTTGAAGGGAGGGAGCTCGCCAACGAGACATTTGTAGGGAGGAGCCCGTCATTGTAGTACGCAGAAGAGCTCGCCCCGATAAAATAGTAGGAGCTCGCTCACATGAAGTTGAAGGGAGAGCCTGCCAACTGATTTCAGTAGGGAGGAGCCCGTCCGCTTCAGAGTACGTAGAAGGGGCCTGCCTTAAAGCCAGTAGGAGCTCGGTCCGGGTCTCAGGCCGGGCGGGAGAGCTCAAGCCAATGAGATTTGTAGGGAGGAGCCCGGCCTCGCTTGAGGTACAAAGAAGGGCCTGCCCCGAGCGTATAGCAGGAGCTTGTCTCGCCCGTGGCTGGGGCGGAGAGCTCGCCAATGAGATTTATAGGAGGTGCCTGCCTGCTGAGGTGTGCGCAGAAGGCCTGGCCTCATAACAGTAGGAGCCGCTCGTGTTGAAGGAGAGCTCGTCAATGAGATTTGTAGGGGAGGAGCCCGCCTGGGTTGAGGTACGAGAAGGACTCGCCCCGATAATAGTAGGAGCTCGTCCGCCCGTGCTGGGCTGGAGAGCTTGCCAATGATTTGCAGGAGCCCGCTCGTTTGAGGCAAAGAAGGCTCACATGACAGATAGTAGGAGCCATTCGCCCGTGCTGAAGGGAGAGCTCACAATGAGATTTGTAGGGAGGAGCCCGCCTGCCAGGTGCACAGGGCAGGCCCAGGCTAAGTAGCTGCTAGAGCATGGAGCTGAACAAATGAGGATTTGTAGGGAGGAGCCCGTATGTTTCTAGTACAGAGAATGGCTCGCCCCGACAATAGTAGAGTCGCCCGGCCGAGTTGGAAGGAGAGCCTGCCAACGAGAGTTTCAGGGAGGAGCCCGTCTTTTTGTAATACGAGAAGGGCTCGCCCCGACAAATGTGAGAAGCTCAAGTAAATTCGTCTGGGCCGGAGAGCTCAATGAGATTTGTAGGAGGAGCCCGTCTCGTTTGAGGTACAGTAGAAGGCTCGCCCTACCGATAAAAGAGGAGCTCGCTCGTCGCTGGAAGGGAGAGCTCGCCAATGATTTGTAGGAGGAGCCCGGCCTGCTTGTAGTGTACGTAGAAGGGCTCGCCCCGAGCACAGTAAAAGCTCGCCCGCCCGCGGCCGGGCGGAGAGCTCTGCCAATGAGATTTGTAGGGAGGAGCCCGTCACTGAGGTACGTAGAAGGCCTGCCCCGACAGATAGTAGGAGCTCGTCGCTCGTGTTGAAGGGAGAGCTCGCCAATGAAATTTGTAGGGCAGACCCCTGGCCTGCTTCGAGGCGTAGAAGGGCTTGCCCCGAGCAATAGGTGGTGGAGCCGTCTCGCTTTTTTGGAAGCGGAGAGCTCGCCAATGAGATTTGTAGGAGAGCCCGCCTTTGAGGTACGAGAAGGCCTGCCCCTAAACAGTAGGAGCTCGTCTCGCTCGTGTTGAAGGGAGAGCCTGGCCAATGAGATTCAGAAAGAGGAGCCTGCCTGTTGGAGGCAGAAGTGGTCATTCCTATAGATAGTAGAGTCGCTCGTCGTGGCTGAAGGAAGAGCTCATTAATGAGATTTGTAGGAGGAGCCTGCCCGTTTGAGGTACGTAGAAGGTTTCGTCCCGATAAATAGTAGGAGCTCGTATGCCTGTGTTGAAGGGAGAGCTCACACGAGATTTATAGGGAGGAGCCTGGCCTGCTTCAGAAAGTACGTAGAAGGGTCGCCCCATAGCAGAAGCTCGTCACTCGTGGTCAAGGGAGAGCTCGTCAATGAGATTTGTAGGGAGGAGCCCGTCTGCTTGTAGTACAGAGAAGGGCTCGTCCTGATAAATAGTAGGAGCTCGTCTTCCTGTGTTGAAGGGAGAGCTCGTCAATGAGATCTGTAGGGAGGAGCCCGTCTGCTTGAGGTACGTGAGAAGGCTTGCCCCGACAGATAAGTAGAGTCGCCCGCCTTTGTTGAAGGGAGAGCTCGACAATGAGATTTGTAGGGAGGAGCCCGTCTGTTTGAGGTACAGAGAAGAGCTCACCCCGGAGCAACAGAGAGAAGCTCGTCTCGCTGCTGAAGGAGCTCAAGCACGAGATTTGTGGCGGTGAGGAGCCCGCTCGTTTATGCATGCAGCAAGGCTCGCCCAGATAAATAGCAGGAGCCTGCCTCGTCTCGTGTCAAGTGGGAGAGCTCAATGAGATTTGTAGGGAGGAGCCCGTCTCTGTTTGGAGGCGAGAAGGGCCTGCCCCGACAGATAGTAGGAGTCATTCGCCTGTTTGAAGGGAGAGCTCACAATGATTTGTAGGGAGGAGCCCGTCATTTGGAGGTACGTAGAAGAGCTCGCCCTAATAAATAAGAGAAGCTCGCTCCGCTCGTGCTGGAAGGGAGAGCTCTGCCAATGAGATTTCAGGAGGAGGAGCCCGTCTGCTTGAGGTACGTAGAAGGGGCTCGCCTGACAGAGCAGGAGCTATCTCGCCTCGTGTTGAAGGGAGAGCTAGTCAATGAGATTTAGCAGTGAGGAGCCCGCCTCGTCTGGCAGACAGAGAAGTGCCTGCCTGATAAATAGTAGGAGCTCGTCCGCCGTGTTGGAAGTGGGAGAGCCTGCCAATGAGACGGTGTGGAGGAGCCCGTCTGCTTGAGGTACGTAGAAGCATTCGTCCGAAGATGTGAGGGGAGCCGTCACTGCCGGGCTGAGAGCTCACAATGAGATTTGTGGTGAGGAGCCCGCTCTGCTTGTAGTACTGCAGAAGGGCTCGCCTCTGATAAATAGTTGGAGCTCGCCCGCTCGTGGTTAGCTGGGAGAGCTCAACGGATTTGTAGGAGGAGCCTGCCTGGTTGTAGTACGCAGGTTATTCGCCCGATAAATGCAGGAGCTCGCTCGTCAGGTTGCCGGAGAGCTCGCGTAACGAGATTGTAGGAGGAGCCCGCCCGTTCAGTACGTGAAGCCTGCCTTGATAAATGTAGTAGGAGCCGCCCGCTCGTGTTGGAAGGGAGCTCAATGAGATTTGCGGAGGAGCCCGCCTGGGTTGAGGTACAAAGAAGGGTCACCCGATGATAAGTAGAGTCATTCGCCCGTGGCCGGGCTGAGAGCCTGTCAATGAGATTTACAGGAGGAGCCTGGGTCTTTGAGGCAGGTACGTAGAAGGGCTCAGCTCCATAAATAGCAGGAGCTCACCCGCCCGTGTTGAAGGGAGAGAGCCTGCCAATGAGATTTGTAGGAGGAGCCCGTCCGCTTCGAGGTACGTAGCGGTGGCCTGCCCCGATAGTCGCAGGAGCTCGTCTCGCCCCGTGCTAGCGGAGCTCGACAATGAGATTTGTGGTGAGGAGCCCGCCTCGCTTGGAGGTGTACAAAGAAGGGCTCGTCATGACAGATAGTAGGAGCTCGTCTCGCCTCGTGTTGGAATGTGGGAGAGCTCAAGTAATGATTTCAGAGGGAGGAGTCTGGTCTGTTTGAGGCATGCAGGGTAGCGGCTCGTCCCGATAAATAGTGCAGGAGCCTGGCCTCGCCTCGTGTTGAAGGGAGAGCTCGTCAATGAGATTTGTAGGGAGGAGCCCGTATGTTTCTAGTACAGAGAATGGCTCGTCCTGATAAATAGTAGGAGCTCGTCTGCCTGAGTTGAAGGGAGAGCTCGTCAACGATATTTGTAGGGAGGAGCCCGCTCTTGTAATACGTGCAGAAGGGATTTCGCCCCGAGCAAAGGTGTAGCTTCGCAGCCTGCCTTGAAGGGAGAGCCTGGCCAATGAGATTTGTAGGAGGAGCCCGCCTGCTTCGTGTACAGAAGGGCTCGCCCCGACCGATAGTAGGAGCCTGTCCCGCCTCAGGTTGGGCGGGAGAGCTTCGCAATGAGATTTGCAGGAGGAGCCCGCCCGCTTGTAGTACAGAAGGGCCTGCCCCGGGCAATAGTGGCGTCAGCCCGCCTGGGTAGCAGCGGGAGAGCCTGCCAACGAGATTTGTAGGGAGGAGCCCGGCTCGCTGAGGTACGAGAAGGGCCTGCCCCGACAGATAAGAGAGGGAGCCTCGTCCGCTCTGCGGCCGGGGCTGAGAGCTCACAATGAAATTTGTAAGGTGGATCCCACCGCTTGAGGTACGAGAAGGCTCGCCCCGATAACAGTAGGCAGCCTGGGTCTCTTTTTTGAAGGGAGAGCTCGCCACGAGATTTGTAGGAGGAGCCTGGTGTACGCAGGCGGCTCGCCCCGATGGGGACAAGTAGGAGCTCACCGTCAGGCCGAAGGGAGAGCTCAATGAGATTTTCCAGAGGGAGGAGCCCGTCTGCTTGAGGTACAAGAAGGGCCTTGGCCCCGACAGATAGTAGGAGCTCGCCCGTCCGTGCTGAAGGGAGAGCCTGGCCAATGAGATTCAGGAGTGAGCTCGTCTGCTGGAGGCCGCAGTTGCTCGCCCCGACAAATAAGAAGAGCTCGTGATGCCTCGTGTCGGGCGGAGCTCGCCAATGAGATTTATAGGAGGAGCCCGTCTGCTTGTAGTACGTAGAAGGGCTCGCCCCGGGAGCAACACAGTAAAGCCTGCCCATTGCAGGCTGAAGGAGCTCAACGAGATTGTGAGGGAGGAGCCCACCAAGCCAGAAAATGCAGGCGGCTCGTCCCGGGAGCAATAAGAGGAGCCTGGTCCGCGGTGTCATGGGAGAGCTCAGCCAATGAGATTTGTGGAGGAGCCCGTCTGGCTCGAGGCACAGAGAAGGGCCTGCCCCGCCGCATAGTAGGAGCCTGTCTCGCCTTGTTGAAGGGAGAGCTCACACGATTCAGAGGGAGGAGCCCGTCTGTTTGAGGTACGCAGAAGAGCCTAGCCCCGATAAATAGTGTGCTCGTCCCGCTCTCGTTGAAGGGAGAGCTCACAATGAGATTTGTAGGAGGAGCCCGTCTCGCTTGAGGTACGTAGAAGGGCCTCGTCCCGACGTATAGTAGAGCCGTCCGCTCCGTGTTGGAAGTGGAGCTAGTCAATGAGATTTCAGAGCAGGAGCCCGCCTGTTTGAGGTACGTAGAAGGGCCTGCCTTGATAAATAGTAGGAGCTCGCCCGCTCCTCGTGTTGAAGGGGAGCCGCCAATGAGATTTGTAGGAGAGCCCGTCCTCGCTTCGTAGCACAGAGAAGTGCTTGTCCTCGATAACAGCGTGAGCTCGCTCGCCAGGTCGCGGAGCTCAATGAGATTCTAGAGAGAGGAGTCCGTCTGTTTGTAGTACACAAAAGGTCTCTTCCTGATAAATAGTAAGAGCTCGTCAGCTCGTGCTGAAGGGAGAGCTCGCCAACGAGATTCGTATCGAGATCATCTGCTCGTAGGTATAGAGAAGGGCCTGGCCCCGATAAAACGTAGAGCCTCGTCTCGCCTCGTGCTGAAGTGGAGAGCTCTTCAATGAGATTTGTAGGAGGAGCTCTGGCCCGTTTGAGGCACAGAGAAGGGCTCGGTCCCGATAAACAGTAGGAGCTCTCATCGCCTCAGGTTGAAGGGAGAGCCTGGCCAATGAGATTATAGAGGAGCCCGTCTGCTTCAGAAAGTACGCAGAAGGGCCTGCCTAGATAAATAGTAGGAGCTCGTCCGCCTGTGTTGAAGGGAGAGTTTCGTCAACGAGATTTGAGGAGGAGCCCGCCTGCTTGTAGTAGTGCAGTTGGCCTGGCCCCGAGCAACAGTAGGAGCTCGTGTTCTCAGGTTGGAATGAGAGCTCACACCGGATTTAGCAGGAGCCCGTCTGCTTCGAGGCCGCAGGCGGCTCGTCCCGATAGATGCAGAGCCTGGGCCCGCCTTTGTTGAAGGGAGAGCCTGCCACGAGATTTGTAGGGAGGAGCCCACCCGTTTGAGGCAAGCCGCAGAAGGGCCTGCCCCGATAAATAGTAGAGCTCGTCTACCGGTGTTTCTCGGGCGGAGAGCTCACAATGAGATTTGTAGGGAGGAGCCCGTCTGCTGAGGTATGTTAAGGGCTCATTATGCATGAGGCAGTGAGCCTGCCTCGCCGTGTTGGAAGGGAGAGCTCGCCAATGATTGTGAGGGGAGGAGCCCGTCTCGTTTGGAGGTATGAGGAAGGGCTCGCCCCGATAGTCAGAGGAGCTCGCCCTCGCCCGTGGCAAAGGGAGAGTCTCACGAGATTTGTGGAGGAAGCCCGTAGTGTTTCTAGTACAGAATGGCTCGCCTCGATAAATAGGAGCTCGCCCGGCCTCGAAGCGAAGGGAGAGCTCGTTAAATCATATTTGGTAGGGAGGAGCCCGTCTTTGTAATACTGCAGGAAGCGGCTCGCCCCGATAAATAGTAGAAGCTCGCGAATTGTTTCACTGAGCTCATTAATGATTTGTAGGGAGGAGCCTCACTCGTTTGAGGTGTACAGAGAAGGGGTCGCCCCACCGGCAGTAGGAGCTCGTCACCAAGGCTACAGAGCCTCACAATGAGACTCAGAGGGAGGAGCCCGTCTCGCTTGCAGTACGTAGAAGGGCCTGGCCCTCGATAAATAGTAAAAGCTCGTCCCGCCTCGCTACAATGAGAGCTCGTCAACAGATTCGTAGGAGTGATTCGCCCGTTTGAGGTACAGAAGGGCCTCGTCCCGACAGATAAGTGCAGGAGCTCGCTCGCTCCGTGTCAAGGGAGAGCTCACAATGAAATTGTGGGTGGATCCTGCCTCGTTTGAGGCGTGAAGGGCTCGCCCCCGATAAGGTAGGAGCTCAGCCCGCCTTTTCGCGAGCTCGGCCACTATACTTAGGAGGAGCCCGCCTATGGGGTACGTAGAAGGGCTCGTCCCGATAAATAGTAGGAGCTCACCCGCCTGCGCTGAAGGGAGCTCACAATGAGATTTGTAGGAGGAGCCCGTTTGTTTGAGGTAATGTAGAAGGGCCTGGTCCCGACGGTATAGGAGCTCTGGGTCTCGTCGTAAGCAGCCAAGAGCTCAATGAGATTTGTAGGGAGAGCTCGCGGCCCTGCTGAGGTACGTAGAAGTGCTCGTCCCGACAAATAGTAAGAGCTCGTATGCCCTGGGTTGAAGTGGGAGCTCACAATGAGATTTATGTGGAGAGTCGCCTGCTTGAAGTACGAGAAGGGCTCAGCCCCCGATAAAATAGCAAAAGCTCGCCCAGCCTCGTGCTGAAGCGGAGAGCTCACAACGAGATTTGTAGGGAGGAGCCCGTCTGGCTTGTAGTACGTAGGAAGGGCCTGCCCCGACAATTTAGTAGGAGCCTGGGCTCGCTTGTGCTGGGAAGGGAGAGCTCACAATGAGATTCGGTAGGAGGAGCCCGTCATGAGGTACAGCAGGCGGGCCTGGCCCCGACAGATAAGAGAGGAGCTCAGTTCGCCTTTTGTTGGCGAGAGCTCGCCAACGAGATTTAGGTGAGGAGCCCGCCTTTTGAGGTACGTGAAGAGCCAGCCCGATAAATAGTAGAAGCTCGCTCGCCTGCGGTTGAAGTGGGAGAGCTCACAATGAGATTTGCAGGGAGGAGCCCGCCCGTTTATGCGACAGAAGGGCCTGGCCCGTATAAATAAAGTAGGAGCTCGTCTCATCAAGGCCAAGGGAAAGCCTGCCAATGAGATTTGTAGGGAGGAGCCCGTCTGTTTGAGGTACAGAGAAGGGCTCGTCCTGACAGATAGTAGGAGCTCGTCTGCCTTTGTTGAAGGGAGAGCTCGTCAATGAGATTTGTAGGGAGGAGCCCGCTCATTGCTTCGAGGTACGCAGTAAGAGCCTGGCCCTAATGGGCCAGTAGAAGCTCGCCCGCCCGTGGCTGAAGGGAGAGTTTGGCTTTGGCGAGAGATTTGTAGGAGGAGCCCGTCTGCTTGGAGGTACGTAGAAGGGCTCGCCCCGGCTGCATAGTAGGAGCCGTCATCGTCAAAGGGGTGAGAGCTAGTCAATGATTTTGCAGGAGGAGCCTGCCTGCTTCGGGTGCATGCAGGCGGCTCGCCTTGATAAATAGTAGGAGCCAGCTCGCCGTGGCCGGGCGGAGAGCTCACAATGAGATTTGTGGGAGGAGCTCAGCTCGTTTGGAAAGGCGTAGAAGAGCCGCCCTCGAAAAGATAGTGAGGGAGCTCGTCTGGTCAGGCTGGGGGCGGAGAGAGCTCACAATGAGATTTCAGGAGGAGTCTGCCCACCAGTACGTAAGGCCTGCCCCGAGCAAATAGCCGGGAGCTCAGCTCGCCCGTGTTGAAGGGAGAGCTCACAACGTGATTTGTAGGAGGAGCCCGTCTGCTTGTAGTACGTGAGAAGAGCCTGGCCCCGAGCAAATAAGTAGGAGCTCGCCTGCCAGGTTGAAGCGGGAGCAGCTCGCAACCAGGATTTGAGAGGAGGTTCTTGCCCATTAGCATGTAGAAGGGCCTGCCTGGCTAAATAGTAGGGCTCGCCCGGGCTCGTGTTGAAGGGAGAGCTCAATGAGATTTGTGGTGGAGGCCCGTCCGTTTGAGGTACAAAGAAGGGCCCCATGAGCAGAGGAGTCAGTCTCGCCCGTCAAGGGAGAGCTCGCCATCAGATCCTATAGAGAGCCCCGCCTTTCTGGTGTGCCAGGCGCCTGCCCCGATAAATAGCAGAGCCATTCAGCCCCGTGCTGAAGGGAGAGCTCACAATGAGATTTTGTAGGAGGAGCCCGCCTCGCTTCGAGGTACGTAGAAGGGCTCGCCCCGAGCAATAGTAGAGCTCGCCCGCTCGCGGTTGAAGGGAGAGCCTGACAATGATTTCAGGAGGAGCCCGTCAAGCCGAGGTACAAAGAAGGGCCTGCCATGACAGATAGTAGAGCTCGTCGCCGCGTTGAAGGGAGAGTCGCCAATAGATCAGGGAGGAGCCTGCCTGCTTGAGGTACGTAGAAGGGCCTTGGCCCCGAGCAACAGTAGGGAGCTGTCTCGCCCGTGTTGAAGGGAGAGCCTGCCAATGAGATTTCAGAGGAGGAGCCCGTATGTTTCTGGGGCAGACAAGAAACGGGCCTGGGCCCCCGATAAATAGTAGGAGCTCGTCTCGCTCGTGTTGAAGCGGAGAGCTGGCTTAACGAGAGCGCAGGTGGGAGGAGCCTGGGCTTTTGTAATACGTAGAAGGGCCTGCCCCGAGCAAATAGTAGAAGCTCGTTAGCCTGTCTTGAAGCGTGGGAGAGCTCACACGAGATTTTGCAGTGAGAGCCCGCCTGCTTTGCATGCAGGTGCGGCCTGCCCCGACCGGGATAAGAGAGCTCGTCGTCGTGTTGAAGGGAGAGCTCGTCAATGAGATTTATAGGGAGGAGCCCGCCTGCTTGTAGTACAGAGAAGGGCTCTGGCCCCCGATGGGAAATGGCGCTCGCCCGCCCGTGGTTAGCGGGAGAGCTCGCCAACGACGGTAGGAGGAGCCCGTCACAGGTACAGTAAAGGGCCTGCCCCGGCGCATAGTAACAGGAGCTCGCCTCGTCAAGAAGGGAGGTCGCCAATGAATGGTAAGGTGGATCCTGCCTCGTTTGAGGTACAGAGAAGGGCTCGTCCTGATCAATAGTAGGAGCTCGTCCGCCTTGAAGCGAGCTCACAATGAGATTTGTGGGAGGAGCCCACTGGCGTACGTAGAAGGGCTCGCCCCGAGCAAATAAGTAGGAGCTCGCTCGCCCGTGTTGAAGGAGAGCTCGCCAATGAGGATTGTAGTGAGGAGCCCGTCAGCGAGGCGCAGAGAAGCGCCTTGCTTCCCGCCGATAGTATTTCGCTCGCTCGTGATGAAGGGAGAGCTCGCAATGAGATTTGTAGGATGAGCTCGCCTGCTTGGTGCGTGCAGAAGTGCTCGCCCCGATAAATGAAGAGAGTCAGAGTTCAGGCCATGGAGAGTCACACGAGATTTATAGGGAGGAGCCCGTCTCGCTTGTGGTACGTAGTGAAGGGTCAGCCCCGATAACAGTAAAAGCTCGTCCGCCCTGTTGAAGGAGAGCTCACAACTTAGATTTGCGAGGGAGCAGAGCCCGTCTGCTTAAAGTACGCAGAAGGCTCGCCCCGATAAATAAGTAGGAGCTCGTCTGCCAGGTTAGCAGAGTCACAATGAGATTTGCAGATATTCGCCCGTTTGAGGTACGAGAAGGGGCCTGCCCCGATGGATAGTGGAGAGTCGTCCGCCTGTTGGAAGGGAGTCAATGAGATTTCCAGGGAGGAGCCCGTCTCACTGAGGCACAAACAGCTTTCCGCCCTGGAGCACACAGAAGCCTGCCTGGTCAGGCGGCGGGAGAGCTCAATGAGATTTCGTAGGGGAGGGCTTCCAAACTTGAGGCGTGAGAGGCTGGGTCCCGACGCATAGTAGGAGCTGTCTCCGCCTCGTGCAGCCGGAGAGAGCTAGTCAATGAGATTTGTAGGAGGAGCCCGCCCGTTCGAGGTACGTAGAAGGGGCCTGTCATAAATAAGTGAGCTCGCTCGCCTGGCCGCGGAGAGTCTGCCAATGAGATTTGTAGGGAGTATTCGTCTGCTGTAGCGCTGGCGCTGGTTCCGGAGCACAGTGTGAGCTCGCCCGCCCGTGTTGAAGGGAGAGCTCGGCCAATGATTTGGTAGAGAGGAGTCCGCCTGCTTTAGTACACAAAAGGTCCTTCCTCACAACATATCGCCCGTCAGGCCAGCGAGAGCCTGGCCAACGAGACGCAGCTGAGGAGCCCGTCTGCTTGTAGCAGAGAAGGGCCTGCCCCGATAAAACAAAAGAGGAGCTCGTCCGCCCGTGGCTAGCGAGAGCCTTCACCAGATTTGTAGGAGGAGCCTGCCTGGCCAGGTACGCAGGCGACACCCCGAGCAAATAAGAGAGCCTCGTCCGCTCGTGTCAAGGGGGAGAGCTCGCCAATGATTAGAGAGAGCAGCCCGCTCAGCAGGTGCCGTAGAAGGGCTCGCCTGATAAATAGTAGGAGCTCGTCGTCGTGGTTAGCGAGCTCGCAACGAGATTAGTGGAGAGCCCGCCCGCTTCAGAGGCTGTGAAGGCCTCAGTCTCGATAAATAGTAGGAGCCAATTTTTGTGTTGAAGGGAGAGCTCACAATGAGATTTTTGGTAGAGGAGCCTGCCCGTTTGAGGTACGTGAGAAGGCCTCATCCCCGATAGATAGTAGGAGCCTGCCCCCCGCTTTGTTGGAATAGGAGTCACAATGATTTATAGGAGGAGCCCCGTCTGCTTGAGGTGGCAGAGGGGCAATGCCCCGATACAAGAGGGGAGCTCGTCGCCGTGTTGAAGCGGGAGAGCTCACAATGAGATTTGTAGGAGGAGCCCGTCTCGTTTGAGGTAAAGAGAAGGCCTGCCCCATAAATAGTAGGAGCCGTCACCCGTGCTGGAAGTGAGCTCGCCAATGAGATTTAGGAGGAGCCCGTCTGTTTGAGGCAGGCCGTAGAAGGGGCCTGGCCCCGCCGTATAGCAGGAGCTCTGCCCGTCGTGCTGTAGGAGCCTCAACAGAGACTGTGGGAGGAGCCTGCCCCGCTGAGGCAGAAGGGCCTCGTCCTTATAAATAGTAGGAGCCTCGTCCGCCCTGTGGCTGGCGGAGAGATCGTCACGATTTCAGGAGGAGTCTACCGCTTGTAGTACGTGGGGTGCGCCTTCCTGAGCAAACAGCAGGGAGCTCGTCACCTATGTTGAAGGGAGAGCTCAACGATTTGTAGGAGGAGCCCGTCTGCTTATAGTACGTAGAAGGGCCTGCCCCGAGTAATATAGGAGCTCGTCTCCCTAAGAAGTGGAGAGCTCACAACGAGATTTGCAGGGAGGAGCCCGTCCTCGCTTAGGCATTTAGAAGGGCCTGCCCAGATAAATAGTAGGAGCCTGGCCTCCCCGTGTTGAAGGGAGAGCTCACAACGAGATTTGCAGGAGGAGTCGCCTCCGGCTTACAAGATGCAGGTGCGGCCTGCCCGCATAAACAGTAGGAGCCTCGGGTCTCGCCAGGTTGAAGGGAGAGAGCTCACAATGAGATTTGTAGGGAGGAGCCCGTCGTTTGAGGCAAGAGAAGGGCCTGCCCCGCCAGATAGTATCATTCGCCCGCGTGTTGGAAGGGAGAGCTCGCCAATGAGATTGTAGGAGGAGCCCGCTCGTCAGGTACGTATAGCGGCCTGCCCCGATAGATGCGAGGAGCTCGCCCGCCTTTGCTGAAGGGAGCCTGCCAATGAGATTTAGGAGGAGCCCACCACGCTTGAGGCCGTGAGAAGGGCCTGGCCCGATAAATAGTAGAGTCATTCGGGTCGCGCTGAAGTGGAGAGCTCACACGAGATTGAGGAGGTTCGCCTGCTTCGGGAGGTAAAAGAGAGCGGCTTGCCCCGATAAATAGCAGGAGCCACCTCAGCTGCTGAAGGGGAGAGCCGCCACAGAGATCAGAGAGGAGCCTGTCTCGTTTGGAGTGCGTAGAAGGGCTCGCCCCGACAGAGTAGTAGGAGTCGTCATCGTGTTGTGTGGGAGAGCTCAAGCAATGAGACTTCGTAGGAGGAGCCTGTCTGCTGCGGTACGTAGAAGGGCTCGCCCGACAACAGTAGGAGCTCGGGTCGCTGTTGAAGGGAGAGATCGTCAATGAGATTTGTAGGGAGGAGTTCGTCTGTTTATAGTACAGAAAAGGGCTCTTCCTGATAAAAAGTAGGAGCTCGTCTACCTATGTTGAAGGGAGAGCTCAACGAGATTTGTAAGTGGAGGAGCCCGTCCGCTTATAGTACGTAGAAGGGCCTCGGCCCATAAATAGTAGGAGCTCGTCTCCCTGTGTTGAAGGGAGAGCTCACAACGATTTGTAGGGAGGAGCCGTTTATAGTACGTAGAAGGGCTCGCCCAGATGTTAGAGAGCTGGCCCGTCGTGTTGAAGGGTGGGAGAGCTCGCCAATGAGATTCAGAGGAGCCCGCTCTGCTTGAGGTGCAGGGTGCGGCTCGCCCGACAGGCAGGGTTTCGGCTCCCGGCCTCTGCAAGCTAGCGGGAGCTCACAATGAGATTTGCAGGAGGAGCCCGCCTGCTTGAGGCAGGCCGTGGAAGGGTCAGCCTGATAAATGTAGGAGCTCGTCGCTCGTGCTGGCGGAGAGTTCGCCAATGATTAGGAGTCTGCCTGTTTCAGTACAAAGAAGGGCCTGCCTTATAAATAGTAGGAGCTCGCTCGCTCGTGTTGGCGGGAGAGCTCGCTAACGAGATTGTAGGGAGGAGCCCGCCATTGAGTGCAGAAGGGCTCGTCCTGACAGATAGTAGGAGCTCGTCAGCCAGGTTAAGCGGAGATTAGCCAATGAGATTTGTAGGAGGTTCATCGTTTGAGGTACGTAGAAGGCTCGCCAATGATTTGTAGGGAGGAGTCCGGTCTGCCAGGCATGGTAAAAGGTTCCTTCCCGATAAATAGTAAGAGCCCGCTCTTCCCTGTGTTGAAGGAGAGCTCATTCAACAAAAATTTCAGATTGAGGAGCCCGTCTGGCTGGTAGAGGAGGGCGCTCGCCCCGATAAACAGTAGGTTTCATTCGCCTGCTGGCAGAGCTCTTTTCAATGAGACTGTAGAGGAGCTCGTCTGCTGAGGTACAGTAGAAGGCTCGCCCCATAAATAAGTAGGAGCTCAGTCTCGCCTCGTGCCGGGCGGGAGAGCTCGCCATGATTACAGTGAGGAGCCGTCGTTTCAGAGTACGTAGAAGGCTCGCTCTTGATAGGGCCAGAGGGAGCTCGTCTCATTCAGCAGCGGAGAGCCAACGATTGCAGGAGGAGCCCGTCTGCTTGTAGTATACAGGCTCGTCCCGATAAATAGTAGGAGCCGTGTTCTTTGCCAAGTGAGAGCTGCCAATGAGGATTTGTGGGAGGAGCCCGTCTCTGTTTGAGGCATGTAGAAGGCCTGCCCCGACAGATAGTAAGAGCTCGTCATTTTTGCTGGGGAAGGGAGAGCTCGTCAATGAGATTTGTAGGGAGGAGCCTGCCTGACTCAGGTACGTAGAAGGGCTCATTCCTATACGTAGGAGCTCGTTTCAGGTCAAGTGGAGAGCTCGCCAATGAGATTTCAGGTAGGAGGGAGCCCGCCTGCTTGAGTGCAAGAGAAGTGCCTGGCCCCGATAAATAGTAGGAGCTCGCCTCGCCCGTGTTGAAGGGAGCTCACACGAGATTTTTAGGAGGAGCCCGCCCCGTTCGAGGTACGTAGAAGGGCTCATTCGACATACATAGGGAGCTCGTCTCGCCCGTGCCGCAGGGAGAGCTCACAATACTGTGTGGTGAGCCCGTCTGCTTTGTACTGCAGGCGGCCTGGCCCGATAAATAACAGAGCTCTGCCCCGCCGCTGAAGGGAGAGCTCGGGCTATTGAGATTTGGTAGTGAGGGAGTTCACTGCAGGTGCCGCAGCACTCTTCCCGACAAACGCAGGAGCTCGTCTCGCTCTATGTTGAAGCGGAGAGCTCGCTAACGAGATTTATGGCGAGAGCCCAGCCTGCTTGGCAGCCAGAAGGCTCAGCCCCGATAATAGTAGGAGCTCGTCTCGTGTTGAAGGGCTCGCCAACGATTTGTAGAGAGCCCACCGCTTATAGTACGTAGAAGCGGCTCGCCCCCGATAAATAAGAGGAGTCATCGCTCAGGGCGGGCGAGAGTCACAATGAGACGGTGTGGGAGGAGCCCGGGTCTCGCTTCGAGGTACGCAGAAGGGCTCGCCCGACAGATAGTAGGAGCCACCGCCTCGTGTTGGAAGGAGAGCCTGGCCAATGAGATTTGTAGGAGGAGCCCGTCAGTTTGAGGTACGTAGGCGGTCGCCCCGATACCAAGAGCTCTGGTCAGCTCGTGCTGCTGGGAAGGGAGAGCCTGGCCAATGAGATTCGTAGGGCGGGCTCCCACCGTCAGGAGTACTGCAAAGGGCCTGGCCCTATAAATAGTAGGAGCTCGTCCGCCTGTGTTGAAGGGAGAGTTTACAACGAGATTTTGGGCAGCTCATCAGCTGAGGCGTAGAAGGGCTCGTCGGCAGAGCAGTGTGTTCGCCCGCCGTGGCCGGGCGGAGAGCCTGGGCCAATGAGATTTGCAGGAGGAGCCCGTCTGCTCGAGGCGCAAGGGCCTGCCAATGAGATTTGTGGAGTGAGTCCGTCGTTTGTAGTACGTAAAAGGTCTCTTCCTCGGGAGAAATAGTAAGAGCTCGCTCGCTCGTAGTCGGTGGAGAGCTCGCTAACGAGATTTGTATTGAGGAGCCCGCCTGCTTTGTATATAAGGGCTCGCCCCGAGCAAACAGAGGAGCTTCGTTCGCTCGTGTCGCGGAGAGCTCTTTCAATGAGATTTGTAGGAGGAGTCGCCCGCTGAGGTACGTAGAAGGGCTCGGCCCTGACAAATAGTAGGAGCTCACCGCTGCGGTTAAAGGTGGGAGCCTGGCCAATGATTCGTAGGAGGGAGCCCGTCTTGCTTGTAGTACGTAAGGGCCTGCCTTGATAAATGTGAGGGAGCCTGGCCTGCTCGTGGCCGGGCTGAGAGCTCACAACTAGATTTGCAGGAGGAGCCCGGGCCTCGCTTCAGAGTACGTAGTAGTCTGAGAGAAGGACTCGTCTGATAAATAGTAGGAGCTCGATGAACATGCTTGTGTTGAAGGAGAGCTCGTCGATGAATTTGTAGGGAGGAGCCCGTCACATTTGAAATCTGAAGAAGACAATCAGCGAGATAGTAAGAGCTCGTGCGCCTTTGTTGAAGGAGAGCTCGTCGATAGAGATTTGTAAGGGAGGAGCCCGTCTACATTTGAAATCTGAAGGGCTAAATCTTTGATAAATAAGTAAGACTTCCGTCTTCTGTATTGAAGGAGAGCTCGCCAATGAGTTGTAGGGAGCCGTGCGTTTGATAAAGGAAGAGGGCTAGATCTGATAAATGTAGGGCTCGATCTGCACGTGTTGAAGGGAGAGCTCGTCGATGAGATACAGGGAGGCCCCGTGCGATTTGAGTCTGGAGAAGGGCTCGTCCCGACGAGATGTAGGAGCTCGTGCACTTTGTGTTGTAGGAGAGCTCGTCAGTAAGGATTGTGGGGAGGAGCCCGTGCATTTGAGGAGTGCGAGGAGAGGGCTCGTCTGATAAATAGTAGGAGCCTCGATGCACTTTGTGTTGGAAGGGAGTAGTCATTTGAGATTTGTAGGGAGGGAGTTAGATGCATTTGTAGTCTGAGAAAGGGCTCTTTACGATGATAATGAGGCTAAATCACCTATGTTGAAGGGAGAGCTGTCACGAGATTTGTGAGAGCCCGTCTGTTCTGATACGAGGAGAGGCTGTCACGATAAATAGTAGGAGCTCGTCTCCACTGTGTTGAAGGAGGAGCTCGTCGACGGATTTGTAGGGAGGAGCCAGTCTGTTTATAGTCTGAAGGGCTCGTGATAAATAGTGGGAGCTGCGATGCACTTTGTGTTGAAGGAGAGGCTCGTCAATGAGATTTGTAGGGAGGAGCCCCGTGTTTTGAGCTCACAGGAGAAGGGCTCGTCTGTGAATAGTAGGAGCTCGTGCACTTTGTGTTGAAGAGGGAGAGCTCGTCGATGAGATTTGTGGGAGGGCAGTGCGTTTGAGAGTACGAGAGAGGGGTCGTCACGATAAATGTAGTAGGGGCTCGTGCGCTTTGTGTTGGAAGGGAGAGCTCGTCGATGAGATTTGTAGGGAGGGCCCGTGCGTTTGTAGTCTGAAGAAGGACGTCCTTATAAATAGTAGGAGCTCGTCTGCCTGTGTTGAAGGGAGGCTCGGTCGCGGGATTTGCCAGGGAGCGTACGGTCGAGTGCGAGAGAAGGGCTCGTTCTGACAGATAGTAGGAGCTCGTCTGCCTGTGTTGAAGGGAGAGCTCGTCAATGAGATTTGTAGGGAGGAGCCTGTCTGTTTGAGGTACAGAGAAGGGCTCGTCAATGAGATTTGTAGGGAGGAGTCCGTCTGTTTGTAGTACAGAAAAGGTCTCTTCCTGATAAATAGTAAGAGCTCGTGCACTGTGTTGAAGGAGGCTCGTCGTGAAGATTTATGTGATGAGGGCAGGTGCGTTTGTAAGTATAGAGAAGGGCTAGATCTGATAAATGAAGTAGGAGCTAAATGCCGCTGTGTTGGAAGGAGAGCTCTTCAATGGATTGTAGGGAGGAGCTCGTCATTTGAGGTCTGAAGAAGGGCTCGTCGATAAATAGTAGACTCGTCGCTGTGTTGAAGGAGGCTACGTCGATAGATTTGTAGGGAGGAGCAGATGCAGTTTATGTCTGAAGAGAGGCTCGTCTTGATAAATAATGGGAACTCGTCTGCTGTGTTGAAGGAGGCTCGTCAGTTTGTAGGGAGGAGCCGTCGTTTGTGAAATGCTGAGAGAAGGGCTAGATGATAAATAGTAGGGGCTCAAATGTTCTTGTGTTGAAGGGAGAGCTCGTCAATGAGATTTGTAGGAGGAGCCGATACAATTGAGTCTGAAGAAGAACAGATCGTGAATAGTAGGAGCTCGTGCGCTGTTGAAGAGCTCGTCAGTAGAGATTTGTAAGGAGGCCCCGTGCATTTGAGAATGCAGAGAAGGGCTCGTCCTGATAAATAGTAGGAGCTCGTCTTTCTGTGTTGAAGGGAGAGCTCGTCAATGAGATTTGTAAGGGGAGCCCGTCTGTTTGAGGTAAAGAGAGGCTGCGATCTTTGATCGAAATAGTGGAGCTCGATGCACGTGTTGAAGGAGGCTCGATCAATGAGATTTGTAGGGAGGAGCCCCGTGCGTTTGAAGAGGTCTGAAGAGAAGGGCTCGTCTGACGAGATGTGGGAGCTCGATGCACTTTGCGTGTTGTAGGGAGGCTCGTCAATGAGATTTGTGAGGAGGGCCCATGCGTTTGAGGTACGGGAGAGGGCTCGTCTGTTAAATAGTAGGAGCGCTGGGATGCACTTTGTGTTGGGAGGCTCGTCAGCGGATTTGTAGGGAGGGAGTTCGTGCATTTGTAGTACGGAAAGGGCTGGCTGCGATAAATAGTAGAAGCTCGTGCACATGTTGAAGGAGAGATCGATCAACGGTTGTAAGGGAGGGGCCCCGTGCGTTTGAGTGTGAGAGAAGAGGCTCGTCTGATAAATAGTAGGAGCTCGTCTCCGTGTTGAAGGGAGAGCTCGTCAGAGATTTGTAGGGAGGAGCCCGTGCGTTTATGAATGCGGAGAGAATTTTAGTCTGATAAATAGTAGGAGCTCGTGCACTTTGTGTTGAAAGGAGAGCTCGTCGATGAGATTTGTGGGGAGGCCCGTCCTTTTGAGGTGCGGGAGAAGGGCTCGTCACGGCCCGGATAGTAGGAGCTCGTCTTGCACGTGTTGAAGGAGGCTGGAGTCAGCAAGATTTGTAGGGAGGAGCCGTGCGTTTGAGAGTCTGAAGGGAAGGGTCGTCACGATGAAATAAGTAGGAGCACGATGCACTTTGTGTTGAAGGAGAGCTCGTCAATGAGATTTGTAGGGAGGAGCCCGTCTGTTTGTAGTACAGAGAAGGGCTCGTCCTTATAAATAGTAGGAGCTCGTCTGCCTGTGTTGAAGGGAGAGCTCGTCAATGAGATTTGTAGGGAGGAGCTCGTCTGTTTGTAGTACAGAAAAGGGCTCTTCTTGATAAATAGAAGGAGCTCGTCTTCCTGTGTTGAAGGGAGAGCTCGTCAACGAGATTTGTAGGGAGGAGCCCGTCTGTTTGTAGTACAGAGAAGGGCTCGTTCTGATAAATAGTGGGAGCTCGTCTACCTGTGTTGAAGGGAGGCTGTCGACGAAAGATTTGTAGGGAAGACCCGTCTGTTTGTAGTCTGGGAGAAGGCTCGTCTGATAAATAGGAGCTCGTGCACTTTGTGTTGAAGGGAGATCTGGAGTCAGCGAGGATTTATGCGGAGCAGCCGTGCGATTTGAGGTGCGGGGAGAGGCTAGATCTGACCAGGATAGTAGGGCTCGATGCACTTTTTGTGTTGAAGGGAGGCTCGTCAATGGATTTGTGGGAGGGCCGTGCGATTTGAGTCTGGAGGGGAAGGGTTAGTCTACGATAAATGAAATGGGAGCTCGTGCACTGTGTTGAAGGGAGAGCTCGTCAATGGATTTGTAGGGAGGGCCCGATGTTTGTAGTCTGGAGAAGGGCTCGTCCTTATAAATAGTAAGGAGCTCAAATGCACTTTTGTGTTGAAGGAGGCTCGTCAATGAGATTTGTAGGGAGGAGCTCGTCTGTTTGTAGTACAGAAAAGGGCTCTTCTTGATAAATAGAAGGAGCTCGTCTTCTGTGTTGAAGGGAGAGCTCGTCAACGAGATTTGTAGGGAGGAGCCCGTGCGGTTTGTGAGTACGGGAGGAGGGGCAGTCACGATAAATAGTGGGGCTCGTCTGTGTTGAAGGAGGCTCGTCGGCCGAGAGAAAGTTTGCCAGGGAGGAGGCCCCGTCTGTTTGTAATCTGAGAGAAGGAGCTGCGATCTGATAAATATTAGGAGCTCGTCTGCACATGTTGAAGAATCCGTCAACAAAGATTTATGCGGAATGGCCGTCACATTTTGAGTCTGTTTCGTCTTGAATGTGCGAGCTCATCTGCACTTTGTATGTTGAGCTACGTCGATGAGATTTATGGGGAGCGAATGCATTTGAGAATCTGAAGGGCTCGTCTGATAAATAATGGGGCCTAAATGCGCGCCTTTGATGAAGGGAGAGCTCGTCAATAGAGATTTGTAAAGGAAGGAGCGAAATGCATTTGAGGCTCTGAGAGAAGGGCTCGTCTGACGAATGGTAGGAGCTCAAATGCACTTTGTGTTGAAGGGAGAGCTAGTCGATGAGATTTGTAAGGGAGGAGCTTGTCACATTTGGTCTGAGAGAAGGGCTCGTCTTGATAAATAGTAGGAGCTCGTTGCCTGTGTTGAAGGGAGAGCGCGTCAATGAGATTTGTAGGGAGGGCAGATCTGCATTTTGTAATCTGAGAGGGCTCGTCACGATAGAAAATAGTAGGAGCTCGTTACTGTGTTGAAGGGAGAGCTTCGTCAGTAGAGTTGTAGGGAGGCAGTCTGTTTATGTAGTACGGAGGAAAGGCTCGTCTTTGATAAATAGTAGGGGCTCGTGCCTTTGTGTTGAAGGAGAGCTCGTCAACGAGATTGTAGGGAGGAGCCGTGCATTTGTAGTCTGAGAGAAGGGCTCGTCTTGATAAATAGTAGGAGCTCGTCTGCCTGTGTTGGAGGGAGAGCTCGTCAATGAGATTTGTAGGAGAGGCCACGTGCATTTGAGTACAAAGAGGGCTCGTCTGGCCAGATAGTAATGGAGCTTATGCACGTGTTGAAGGGAGGCTCGTCGATGAGATTTATATGGGAGGAGCCCGTACATTTGAGGAATGCTCAGGAGAAAGGGCTCGATGATAAATAGTAGGAACTCATGCTGTGTTGAAGGAGAGCTCGTCAGTAAGTTTGTAGGGAGGAAGATGCATTGAAGTGCAGAGAAGGGCTCGTCCGGATAAATAGTAGGAGCTCGATGCACTGTGTTGGAAGGCTAGTCGATGAGATTTGTAGGGAGGAGCCCGTTTGTTTGAGGTACAAAGAAGGGCTCGTCATGACAGATAGTAGGAGCTCGTCTGCCTGTGTTGAAGGGAGAGCTCGTCGATAAGTTGTGGGAGGAGCCGCCCTGTTTGAGAGTCTGAGGAAGACAAGTGATATATTGGGGCTCGTGTCTGCTGTGTTGGAAGGAGGCTGTCCAGTAGGATTTGTGGGAGGAGCCGTGCGTTTCTGAATGGAAGGGTGAAACAGGTCTTTGATAAATAGTAGAACTCGTCTGTGTTTGAGGGAGGCTCGTCGGCGTCATTGTAGGGAGGAGCCGGAGTCTTTTGTAGTCTGAAGAAGGGAGCAAGTCACGATAAATAGTAGGAACTCGTTGCTTTGTCTTAAAGGGAGAGCTCGTCGATAGAGATTTGTGAGGAGGGCGTGGTGCCGTCAGAGAAGGGCTCGTCTACGGTAAAAATGAAGTAGGCTGATCTCCCTTGTGTTGAAGGGAGAGCTCGTCAACGAGATTTGTATTGAGGAGCCCGTCTGTTTATGAAATACGAGGAGAGGGCTGAGTCCTGATAAATAGTGAGCTGTTTTTGCTGTGTGTTGGAAGGGAGAGCTCGTCAATGAGATTTGTAGGGAGGAGCCCGTCTTTTTGAGGTACAGAGAAGGGCTCGTCCTGACAGATAGTAGGAGCTCGTGCACTTTGTGTTGAAGGGAGGCTCGTCAGTAGTTGTGGGGCCCGTGTTTGGTCTGAGGAGAGAGTTGGTGCGATAAATGTGGGAGCTCGTGCACTTTGTGTTGAAGGGAGAGCTCGTCAATGGGATTGTAAGGGAGGGCCCGTGCGTTTGTAGTACGAGGAGAGGGCTCGAGTCCTTATAAATAGTAAGGAGCTCGTGCTGTGTTGAAGGGAGAGCTCGTCAGTGGGAATTTGGGGAGGCTGTCTGTTTGTAGTACAGAAAAGGGCTCTTCTTGATAAATAGAAGGAGCTCGTCTTCTACGTGTTGGAAGGAGAGCTGATCCGCGGGAATTTGTGGGAGAGCCCGTCTGTTTAGCATGCAGAGGCTGAATCACGATGGCCGTGGGCTGTCTACTGTGTTCGAAGGAGAGCTCGTCAGATTTGTAAGGGAGGCAGGTGCGCATGAGTGCGGAGGGGCTAGTCTGAAGTAATCATCAGACTCGATGCTTGTGTTGGAAGGGAGATCTCGTCAGCTAGGATTTTGTGCGGACTGACCAGTGTTTGAGGTGCAGAGAGAGGGCTCGTCTTGACGGATAGTCTGAGCTAGATGTGTTGAAAGGAGGCTCGTCAATGAAGCAGGATTTGTGAGGAGGAGCCCGTGCATTTGAGAGTACGGAAGGGAGGCTCTCGATCTTTGATAAATAAATGAGCAAATGCCTTTGTTGAAGGGAGAGCTCGTCAATGAGATTTGTAGAGGCCGATGCATTTGATCGGAGAAGGGCTCGATCTTTGACGAATAGTAGGGCCTGGAATGCACTTTTGTGTTGAAGGGAGAGCTAGTCAATGAGATTTGTAGGAGGAGCCGTGACACGAGAGTCTGAGGAGAAGGGCTCGTCTTGATAAATAGTAGGGCTCGTCTCTGCTGTGTTGAAGGAGAGCGCGTCGAGTAAGTTGCTAAAGGAGGAGCCCAGTGCGATTTGTATGTCTGAGAGAAGGGCTCGATCTGATAAATAGTAAGGCTTCGTTTACTGTGTGTGGAAGGAGGCTGCGTCATTAAGTTTATGCTAGGGAGGGCCCGATGCATTTTGTAATCTGGAGGAGAAGGAGGCTCGTCGATAAATAAATGGAGCTAAAATGCTGCTTTGTGTTGAAGAGGCTGTTAAGCCCGGATTTGTAGGGAGAGACCCCGTCGTTTGTAGTCTGAGAGAAGGGCTCGTGTGATAAATAGTAGGGCTGCGATGCACTTTGTGTTGAAGGAGAGCTCGTCAGCGAGACGGGGAGGAGCCCGTCTGTTTGAGGCCTAAAGAAGGGCTCACGATGCGCGGATAATGGAGCTTGTGCTGTGTTGAAGGAGGCTCGTCGTAGGATTTATAGGGAGGAGCCCCGTGTTTGAGAGTCTGGGAGAAGAGGCTAAATCACGATAATATCAGCAGAGCTAAATGCATGTTGAAGGAGAGCTGATCAATGAGATTTGTAGGGAGGAGCATCTTGTTTGAGGGGTACGGAGAGAAGGGCTCGTCCGGATAAATAGTAGGAGCTCAATGCTGTGTTTGAAGGGAGGCTCGTCGTGGTTGTGGGAGGAGCCCCCGTTTGTTTGAGTACAAGAAGGGCTCGTCATGACCAGGGTCGTGGGGCTAGATGCCTTTGGCTGTTAGAGGGAGGCTGGGTCAGTGGGGATTTGTAAGGGAGAGACCCGTCTGTTTGAGGCTGAGAGAGGGCTCGTCTGATATCAGTAGGAGCTCATGCACTTTGTGTTGGGGAGAGCTTGTCAGTGGGGATTTGTAGGGAGGAGCCCATGCAATTTCTAAATCTGAGAAGATGGCTCGTCGATAAAATAATGAGGAGCTCAAGTGCCCTTTTGTGTTGGGAAGGGAGAGCTCGTCGATCGATATTTGTAGGGGAGGAGCCACCGTGCTTTTTGTAATCTGAGAGAAGGGCTCGTCTGATGGAAATGAAAATGGAGCTCGTTCAACTGCATCTTGAGGGAGGCTCGTCGATGAGTTGCAGGAGGCCCGTCTGTTTGAGTCTGAGAAGAGAAGGGCTCGTCAAGTAAATGAAAATGGAGCTCGTGCTGTGTTGAAGGAGAGCTTCTGTCAATGGGTAAGGAGGAGTGGCTCTGTTTGAGCTGAGAGAAGGGCTCGTCTTTGATAAATAGTGGGAGCTTGTCACCTTTGTGTTGAAGGAGGAAGCTGTGATGAGATTTGAAAAGAGGAGCCCGTTTGTTTGAGTCTGAAGGGCTCGTCTGTGGATAGTAGGAGCTCGTCTTCCTGTGTTGAAGGGAGAGCTCGTCAATGAGAGTTGTAAGGTGGATCCCGTCCCATTTACGAGTGGGAGAAGGGCTCGTGCGATAAATGTGGAGCTCGTCACCTTTTTAGTGGTGGGGTGGACTGTAGGGAGGAGCCGTCTTTTGAGGTCTGGAAGGGCTCGATGATAAATAGTAGAACTCGTGCACTTTGTGTTGAAGGAGAGCTCGTCAATGAGACTGTAGGGAGAGCCCGTCGGTAGTCTGAGAGAAGGGCTCGTCACGACGAGTAATGAGGCACGTGCGCACTGTGTTGAAGGAGAGCTCGTCAATGAGATTTGTAGGGAGGAGCTACGTCTCTTGTTTGAGAGTCTGAAGAAGTGCAGATCACGATAAATAATAGAAGCTGCAAATGCACTTTGTGTGGAAAGGGAGGCTCGTCAATGAATTGTAGGGAGAGCCGTGCATTTGTAATGCGAAGAAGGGCTGTCGTCAATCATTGCAAAAAAAAACTGTTGCATATTGAAGGAGGCTTTGAGTCAGGCAGGTTTTGGGAGGAGCTGTGATTAGAGAAGAAGAGCTTTGATAAATGAAATAATGACTCATGCAGCATATTTGAAGGAAGCCAATCTGAAGCAGTTGTAGGAAGGGGCATTATAAGTGAGAAGACATTCTGATATTGGGCTCATTTTCTGTTTGAAAGGAGGCTTAGTGATGAGGTTTGGCTGGGAGAGGCATGGCAGAGGCCAGAGGGCTGCGTCTTGATAAATAGTAGAGCTAAATGCACTGTGTTGAAGGGAGAGCTCGTCAATAAGATTTGTAGGGAGGAGCCGTCTGTTTGGCTTGTCTGAGAAGAGGCTCGTCTTGACGAGATAGTAGGAATTTATCTGCTGTGTTGAAGGAGAGCTAGTCGTGAGATTTGTAGGGGAGGAGCGTCTGTTTGAAGAGTACGAGAGAAGGGCTCGTCCTGAAAAATAGTAGGAGCTCGTCTGCCTGTGTTGAAGGGAGAGCTCGTCAATGAGATTGTGTAGGGGTAGCCGTGTTTGTGGTCTGGAGAGTGTATACGATAAATGCGGGAGCTCGTCTGCTGTGTTGAAGGAGGCTCGTCGATGGGATTTGTGGGAGGGTCGGGTGCGTTTGTGGTCACGAAAGGTCTCTTCACGATAAATAGTAGAGGCTCGTGCTGTGTTGAAGGAGGGGCTGATCAGCGAGATTTGTAGTGAGGCCATGTTTGTGTAAGGGCTAGATCTGAGTCAAATAGTAGGAGCTGGAATGCGCTGTGTTGAAGAGAGCTCTTCAATGAGATTTGCAGGGGAGGAGCTCGTCACGTTTGGTGAGAGAAGGGCTCGTTCTGATAAATAGTAGGAGCTCGTGCCTTTGTGTTGAAGAGGCTCGTCAATGAGATTTGTAGGGAGGAGCCCGTGCATTTGTGGCTGAAGGGCTCGTCACTTTGATAAATAATGGAGCTCGTGCGTGATGTTGAAGGAGAGCTGTTGTGAATTGTAGGGAGGCCCGTCTGTTGTAAATCTGAGAGAAGGGCTCGTCACGATAAATAGTAGGAGCTGTGTTCTTGTGCTTTGGAAGGGAGAGCTCGTCAATGAGATTTGTAGGGAGGAGCCCGTGTGTTTGAGGTCTGAGAGAGAACAGTCTGACGGATAATGGAGCTCGTCTGCCTTTGTTGTTGAAGGGAGAGCTCGTCGTGAATTTGTAGGGAGGAGCCGTCGTTTGAGGTACGGGAGATGGGCTCGTCTGATAAATAGTAGGAGCTAAATGCACTGTGTTGAAGGAGGCTCTTTAATGGTTGTAGAGGAGGAGCCCGTGCATTTTGAGGTAAGAGAAGGGCTCGTCTTTGATAAATGTAGGAGCTCCGTACACTTTTGTGTTGAAGGAGAGCTCGTGATAGAGACTGTAAGGGGAGGAGCCCGTCTGACAGAGGCTCAGAGAAGGGCTCGTCTGATGGGAATGTAGGAGCTACGTGCACTTTTTGTGTTGTAAAGGAGAGCTCGTCAATGAGATTTGTAGGGAGGAGCAGTGCATTTGAGAATCTGAAGAAGGGCTCGTCTGATAAATAATCAAACTCGTCGCACATTTTGAAGGAGAGCTTGTCAATGAGATTTAGTAGGGAGGAGTTAGATACATTTGTAGTAAAATGGCTCTTCACGATAAATAGTAGAGCTCAATGCATATGTTGAAGGAGAGCTCGTCAGCGAATTGTAGGGAGGAGCGTGCATTTGTGTAATCTGAAGAAGAGCTCGTCTTTGATAAATAGTAGAACTCAAATCTCCGCTGTGTTGAAGGAGAGCTCGTCAACGAGATTTGGGGAGGAGCATCCCATTTATAGTCTGAGAGGGCTAAGATCTGCGAGTAAATAATGCTAAGATCACACTTTTTGTGTTGAAGGGAGAGCTTCCGTCGTAGGATTTATAGGGAGGAGCAGATGCATTTTGAGAGTCTGAAGAAGGGGCTCGTGACGGATAGTAGGAGCTCGTGCACTTTGTGTTGGAAGGGAGGCTCGTCAATGGGATTTGTAGGGAGGGCAGGTGTTTGAGTCTGTGAAGAGAGGTCGATGTTAAATAGTGGGAGCATAGATGCACTTTGTGTTGAAGGAGATCTAGTGATAAGGATTTGTAGGGAGGAGCCCGATCATTTTGTAATCTGGAAGGGCTCGTCCTGATAAATAGTAGGAGCTAGATCTGTGTTGAAGGAGGCTAGATCAGCGAGTTTGTAGGGAGGGATCCGTCTGTTTGAGGTCTGAGAGAAGGGCTCGTCTTGATAAATGAAGTAGGAGCTCGATGCACTTTTGTGTTGAAGGAGGGCTGTCGATGGCGTTGTAGGGAGGGCCGGTGCGTTTGTAGTCTGAGGAGAGATCTTGGTCTGATAAATAGTAGGAGCTCGTGCACTGTGTTGAAGGGCTGGTCAATGGAATTTATGAGGAGGCCGATACATTTGTAGGAGCGAGAAAAGGGCTCTTTGCGATAAATAGTAGGAGCTCGTGCGCTGTGTTGGAAGGGGCTTCGTCAGCGTGATTTGTATGGAGAACCCGTCTGTTTGTAAGTACGGAGAAGGGCTCGTGATAAATAATGGGAGCTCGTGCACTTTTTGTGTTGAAGGAGAGCTCATCAATGAGATTTGTAGGAGGAGCACATGCATTTGAGGTACGGAAAGGGCTCGTCAGGACCGGATAGTAGGAGCTGGAATGCACTGTGTTGAAGGGAGAGCTCGTCAATGAGATTTATAGGGAGGAGCCCGTGCGTTTGAAGAGTCTGAGAGGGCTCGATCATTGAATAGTAAGGGCTTCGTGCACGTGTTGAGAGGAGGCTCGTCAATGAGATTTGTAGGGGAGGAGCACAGCTACATTTGAGGAGTACGAGAGAAGGGCTCGTGCGATAAATAGTAGGAGCTCGATGCACTTTGTGTTGAAGGAGAGCTCGTCAATGAGATTTAATAGGGAGGAGCCCGTCTTTTTGAGAGTCTGAGAGAAGGGCTCGTCTGATAAATAATGGGGAGCTCTCGATGCACTTTGTGTTGAAGGAAGCTCGTCAATGAGATTATGAGAGAAACCGATGCATTTTGAGATCTGAGAGAAGGGCTCGTTACGATAAATAGGAAGGAGCTCGATGCACTGTGTTGAAGGAGGCTCGTCATTGAGATTTATGGGGGCACAATGCATTTGAGTGAAGGAAGAGGCTCGTCCGGACGGAATGTGGGGCTTCGTCTGCTGTGTTGAAGGAGAGCTGCGTCAGTAAAGTTGATTATAGGGAGGCAGTCTGTTTGAGTCTGAGAGGAAGGGCTCGTCGTGGTCAAATAGGAGCTCGTGCACTGTGTTGAAGGAGGCTCGTCAGTAAGATTCGCGGGAGGAGCACATGCATTTGAGGTACGGAGAAGGAGGGCTAGATCTGATAAATAATGGGAGCTCGTCGCTGTGTTGAAGGGAGGCTCGTCAGTGAGATTTGTGGGAGGAGCCGTCTTTGAAGTGCGAGAAGGGCTCGTCTACGATAAATGAAATGGGAGCTCGTCTGCACATGTGAAGGGAGGCTGTCAATGAGATTTGTAGGGAGGGCCCGTCACGATTTGAGAATGCAGGAGAGAACCGTGCGATAAATATCAGCAGGAGCTCGTCTGCTGTGTTTGGAAGGAGGCTGATCAGTGGATTGTGTGGGAGGGAGTTCGTCTGTTTGTAGTACGAGAAAGAATGCTTAGGATAAATAGTAGGAGCTCGTACGCGCCTATGTTGAAGGAGAGCTCGTCAGATTGTAGGGAGGCAATGCATTTGTATCTGAGAGAAGGGCCGTCGATAAATAATGAGGCTTCTAAATCTCCATGTGTTGAAGGAGAAGCTGTCAGCGAGATTTAGCAAAGGGAGGAACCCGTGCATTTCTAGTACGAGAGAAGGGCTGGAATCTTTGATAAATAATAGGAAGCACAAATGCACTTTGTGTTGAAGGAGAGCTCGTCAATGAAAGGATTTGTAGGGGAGCCATACGTTTGAGTCTGAAGAAGGGCTGGAATCTGTGAATAGTAGGGCTAGATGCACTTTGTGTTAAGGAGGCTCGTCAATGAGATTTGTAGGGAGGCCACGTGCATTTGAGGAGTACGAGAGAAGAAATTAGATCTGATAAATGGTAGGAGCTCAAATGCACTTTGTGTTGAAAGGAGATGCGTCAATGAAGGATTTGTAGGAGAGGGCCGGAAATCTGTTTGTGAAGTGTCTGAGAGAAGGGCTCGTCAGCATAAATGAGTAGGGCTTGTGCGGCGTTGGAAGGAGGCTCGTCAGCCGAAGTTTGTGAGGGGAGGAGCCAGTGCATTTTGAGGAATGCAGAGAGGAACAAATGCGACGGGATAATGGGAGCTCGTCTTGCTGTCTGTTGAAGAGAGAGCTCGTCGTGAGATTTTTAAGGGGAGAACTGTCTGTTTAGGAATACAGAGAGGGCTAAATGATAAATAGTAGGAGCTCGTCTGCCTGTGTTGAATGGAGAGCTCGTCAATGAGATTTGTAGGAGGAGCCCCGTCTTTTTAAGTCTGAGAGAAGGGCTCGTGATAAATAGTAGGAGCACAAAATGCACTTTGTATTGAAAGAGCTACGTCGATGAGATTTGTAGGGAGAACGTGTGTTTGAGAGTCTGAGAGAAGGGCTCAAATCTGATAAATAGTAGGAGCTCGTCACCTTTGTTGAAGGGAGAGCTCGTCAATGAGATTTGTAAGGAGGCCCGTATAATTGAGAATGCAGGGAGAAGGGCTCGATCTGACCGGATAGTAAGACTGTCTACTTTGTGTGTTGAAGGGAGAGCTGATCGATGAGTTTGTAGGGAGGGCGAATGCATTTGAGAATCTGGAAGGAAGGGCTCGTCTTGATAATTAGTAGGAGCTAAATGCACTTTGTGTTGAAGGAGGCTCGTCAATGAGACCCCTGTGTAGGGAGGAAATGTTTATGAAAATGGAGAGTCTTGAATCACGATAATGGTAGAACTCGTCACACTTGTGTTGAAGGAGAGGCTGGTCAATGAGATTTGTAGGGAGGAGCCCGTGCATTTGAGAGTGAGAGAAGGGCTCGTTACGTCGCGCGGAGGAGCTCGTGCACTTTGTGTTGGAGGCTAAGTGAAGTGGATTTGTGTAAGGAGGAGCACATGTTTGAGGTGAGAGAAGGGCTCGATCCGGACCGGATAGTAGGGCTCGTGCGCTGTGTTGAAGGGAGAGCTCGTCAATGGGATTTGTAGGGAGGAGCCCGTCTGTTGTAGTCAAGAGGAAGGGCTAGATCTGGAGTAAATAGTGGGAGCTCGTGCCCTTTGTGTTGAGAGGGAGAGCTCGTCAGCAGTTGTAGGGAGGCCGGAGTACGTTGTGTCTGGAAGAGCTCCTCCTGATAAATAGTAGAGCTCAAATGCTGTGTTGAAGGGAGAGCTCGTCGCGAGACTGGGAGCCGTGCGATGTGTCTGAGAGAAGGGCTCGTCTTATTAAAAAGTAGGAGCTCTGGAAATGCACTTTGTGTTGAAGGGAGAGCTCGTCAATGGGATTTGTAGGGAGGAGCCGTCTGTTTGGGATCTGAGAAGGCACCGTGCGACGAATGGTAGGCTCATACGCTGTGTTGAAGGAGAGCTCGTCAATGAGATTTATAGGGAGGCCAGTGCGTTTGAGAGTACGAGGAGGAAGGGCTCGTCCTTATAAATAATGGGAGCTTCGTCTGCTGTGTTGAAGGGAGGCTTCGTCGATGAGATTTGTAGGGGGCCGGAGTGCGTTTGAGTCTGGGAGAGGGCTGCGTCTGATAAATAGTGGGAGCTCGTGCTGTGTTGAGAGGAGGCTCGTCAATGGGGTTTGAGGGAGGCCCGTCTGTTTGAGGAGTACAAAAGAAGGGCTCGTCATGACGAATAGTAGGAGCTTGTGCACTTTTGTGTTGAAGGAGGCTCGTCGATGAGTTTGTAGGGTGGAGCCCGTGTTTGAGTGAGAGAGAAGGGCTCGATAAATAGTAGGAGCTTGTCTGCCTGTGTTGAAGGGAAACTCGTCATGAGATTTGCAAGGGAGGAGCCGTCGTTTTCTAAAATCTGAGAGAATGGCTGAAGATCACGATAATCAATGAGCTTCGTCTGCTGCGTGTTGTGGGAAGCTGTGCTTGATATTTATGGGAAGGCCGTCTTTTGTAGTCTGAGGAGAAGGGCTCGTCTGATAAATAGTAAGACTCGTTAGCTGTCTTGAAGGAGAGCTCGTCAATGAGATTTACCAGGAGCCCGTATGTTTGAGAGTACGAGAGAAAGGGCTCAAATCACGTAGATAGTAGGAGCTTTCGTCTGCTGTGTTGAAGGGAGAGCTCGTCAGTAAAGATTTACTGTAAGGGGAGGAGCCCGTCTGTTTGAGTCTGAAGGGCTCGATCTGATAAATAGTGGGAGCTTATGCTGTGTTGAAGGAGAGCTCGTCAGTAGGATTTGAAGGGAGGAGCCCGTTTGTTTGAGGAGTACGAGAGAGGGATCGTCTGACGGATGGTAGGGCTCTCGTCTTTGTGTTGAAGGACTGACTCGTCAAAGAGAGTTTGTAAGGTGGATCCGTGCGATGAGTGCGGAAGGCCTCGTCACGATAAATGGTAGGAGCTCGTGCGCCTTTTGAAGGAGAGCTCGTCAATGGTTGTAGGGGAGGAGCCCCCGTCTTTTTGGGAGTCTGAGAGAAGGGCTCGTGATAAATAGTAAGGCTCGTGCACTTTTGTGTTGGAGAGGAGAGCTCGTCGATGAGATTTATAAGGAGGAGCCCGTCGTTTGGCGAAGTACGAGAGAAGGGCTGCGTCACGGCGGATAATGGAGCTCGTGCATGCGTGTTGAAGGGAGCTCGTCGGTAAGTTTGTGGGAGGAGCTCGTATGTTTGAGGTACGAGAGAGTGCTCGTCTGATAAATGTAGAGCTCGTCTGCTGTGTTGTTGAAGGAGGCTCGTCGATGAGACTGTAGGGAAGACCCACGTCTGTTTGAGTCTGAGAGAAGGGCTCGTCTGACAGAATAATAGGAGCTGGCTCTGCCTTTGGCCAAAGAGGCTCGTCAATAAAGATTTGTAGGGAGGAGCCCGTGCATTTTGAGGGATACGAGAGAGGGCTCGTTCTGATAAATAGTAGGAGCTCGTCTGCCTGTGTTGAAGGGAGAGCTCGTCAATGAGATCTGTAGGGAGGAGCCCGTCTATTTGAGGTACAGAGAAGGGCTCGTCATGATAAATAGTAGGAGCTCGTCTGCCTGTATTGAAGGGAGAGCTCGTCAATGAGATTTGTAGGGAGGAGCACATTTGTTTGAGGTAGAGGAGAAGGAACGTGCGACGAATAATGGAGCTCGTCACACTGTGTTGTAAGGGAGAGCTGTCGTAGTTGTATGGGAGGCCCGTACATTTGAGTCTGAGAGAAGAGGCTCGTCGATAAATAGTAGGAGCTCATGCGCATGTTGAAGGAGAGCTCGTCAATGAGATTTGTAGGGAGGAATTAAATGCATTTGTAGTACGAAAGGGCTCTTTCTAATAAATAGATGGAGCTCGTCTGCACTATGTTGGAAGGAGAGCTCGTGTCAGCCGAATTGTAGGAGAGCCCATTATGTTTGTAGTACGAAGAAGGGCTCGTCGATAAATAATGGAAACTCGTCTCCTGTGTTGAAGAGAAACGTCAGCGAGATTTGTAGAAGGCCGTCACGTTTATGAAATGCGAGAGAAGGGCTGCGTCTGATAAATAGTAGGAGCTCGTCACTTTGTGTTGAAGGAGAGCTCGTCAATGAGATTTGTAAAGGGAGGAGCCCGTCACATTTTGAGAGTACGAAGAAGGGCTCGTCTGACCAGATAATGGAGCTTCGTCACTTTTGTGTTGAGGCTCGTCGTGAGATTTGCAAGGGAGGAGCCGTGTTTGAGGAGTACGGAAGAGGGTCGTCACGATGATAAATAATGGAGCTGTCTGCGTGTTAGAAGGAGAGCTCGTCAATGAGATTTGTAGGGGAGAGCCCGTCTGTTTGTAGTACAGAGAAGGGCTCGTCCTGATAAATAGTAGGAGCTTCGTGCACTGTGTTGAAGGAGAGCTCCTCGGCTGAGATTTGTAGGGAGGAGCGTGCATTTGAGGAATGTGAGAGAAGGGCTCGTCTTTGACAGAATAGTAGAACGTCTTTTGTGTTGGAAGGAGGCTCGTCAATGCCAAGTTTGTAGGGAGCTTCGTCTGACAGCAGTCTGAAAAGGGCTCTTCTTGATCGTAGAAGGAGCTGGAAATGCCGTTGAAGGGAGAGCTCGTCAGCGAGATTTGTAGGAGGAGCGTCTGTTTGTAATGCGAGAGGCTCGTTAAATCATAGTAGGAGCTTCGTCTACTGTGTTGAAGGAAGCTCGTCAACGAGATTTATGGGAGAACCCGTTTGTTTATGTAATCTGAGAGAAGGGCTCGTCTTGCGATAAATATTAGAACTTCGTCACACTTTTTGTGTTGGAAGAGAGGCTGCGTCAATGAGATTTGTAGGGAAGGCCGTCTGTTTGAGAGTCTGAGAGAAGGCTCGTCGACCAGAATAATGGAGCTCGTGCTGTATTGAAGGAGAGCTCGTCGATGAATTCAGTAAAGGGAAGGCAGATGCATTTGAAATTCTGAAGGTGATCTGATAAATAATGGAGCTTCGTCTGCTGTATTTGAAGGGAGAGCTCGTCAATGAGATTTGTAGGGAGGAGCCCGTCTGTTTTGTAGTCTGAGAGAAGGGCTCATCCTTATAGATAGTAAGAGCTCGTCTGCCTGTGTTGAAGGGAGGCTCGTCGAGCGGCGTTGTAGGGAGGAGCCCGTGTTTGAGTGCGAGAGAAGGGCTGGAGTGTGACGAATGGTAGGGCTCGTACACTGTGTTGAAGGAGGCTCGTCAATGAGATTTGTGGGAGGGCACATGCAGTTTGAGGAGTGCGAAGGGCTGCCGTCTGACCAGTGAAAAAATGGAGGCTACGTCTGCATGTGTGTTGTAAAGGAGAGCTGGAATCAGTAGATTGTAGGAGGAGCCCGTCTGTTTGAGGTAAAGAGAAGGGCTCGTTCTGATAAATAGAAGGAGCTCGTCTGCCTGTGTTGAAGGGAGAGCTCGTCAATGAGATTTGTAGGGAGGAATTCGTATGTTTGTAGTACAGAAAAGGGCTCTTCAAGGTAAATGGTAGGGCTCGATGCACTTTGTGTTGAAGGGAGGCTGTCGTGGATTTGTAGGGAGGAGCCGTGCATTTTGTAGTCTGGAGAGGGCTCGTCACGATAAATAAATGGGAACTACGTCCTTGTGTTGAAGGGAGGCACGATCAGCGGATTTGTAGGGAGGAGCCCGTGCGACATAGTGCGGAAAGAAGCTAGTCTGATAAATGGTGGGACTCGTGCGCACGTGTTGAAGGGAGAGCTAGATCAATGAGATTTGTAGGGAGAGACCCGTCACATTTGAAGTCTGGAGAGAAAGGACAGATACGACGGGAATGTCGAACTCGTCTGCCTGTAATTGAAGGAGGCTCGTGAATGAGATTTGTGGGAGGGCAGGTGCGTTTGAGGAGTACATAGAAGGGGTCATTTGATAAATAGTAAGGCTCGTGCACTTTGTGTTGGAAGGGAGAGCTTCGTCAATGAGGTACATGGGAAGGAGCCGTCTGTTTGTAGTCTGAGGAGAAGGGCTCGTCCTTATAAATAGTAGGAGCTTCGTCTGCACGTGTTGAAGGAGGCTTCGTCGAAGAAAGCGAGATTTGTAGGGGAGGAGCCACGTGCATTTTGAGAACATAGAAGGCTCGTCACACGACCGGATAGTAGGAGCTTTCGTCTGCTGTGTTGAAGGAAGCTCGTCAATGGGATTTATGGGGAGGGCTCGATGCATTTGTTGTACGAAGGGCTCTTCTTGATAAATAGAAGAGGCTCGTGCACTGTGTTGGAAGGAGGCTCGTCAGTGGATTGTAGGGAGGAGCAGATCTGTTTGTAGTCTGCGAGAGGAAGGGCTCGTCACATTAAATAGTAGAATTTCGTCTACGTGTGTTGAGAGGGAGAGCTCGTCAGCGGCGTTGTAAAGGGAGGAGCCCGTCTGTTTGTAGTACGAGGGAAGAAGGAACCGTCTACGATAAATAGTAGGAGCTGATCTGCACGTGTTGAAGGGAGATCACCGTCAACGAGATTTGTACGGAGGCGGCCACGTGCGTTTGGTCACGAAGGGCTCGTGACGGATGAGGCGGGCTCATGCGCATGTGTTGAAGGAGAGCTCGTCAATGAGATTTGTGAAGGAGAGGGCAGTGCGGTTTGGCTCTGAAGAAAGGGCTCGTCACGATAAAATAGTAGGAGCTCGTGCGCTTTGTTGAAGGAGAGCTCGTCAATGAGATTTGTAGGAGAGCCCGTCTGTTTGAAGTCTGAGAGAAGGGCTAGATCTGACTGAATAGTAGGAGCTAAATGCTGTGTTGAAGGAGAGCTAGTGATGAGATTTGTAAAGGAGGAGCCGTGCATTTGAAAGATCTGAGAGAAGGGCTGGATCTTGATAAATAGTAGGGCTCAAATGCGCGGTGTTGAAGGAGAGCTCGTCAATGAGATTTGCAGGGGAGGAGCCCGTGCATTTTGCCGTCTGAAGAAGTGCTTGTCCTCATAAATAGTAGGAGCTCGTCTTTGTGTGTTAAAGGGAGAGCTCGTCAATGAGATTTATGAGAGGAGCCCGTGCATTTGTAAAATGCAGAAAAGGGCTCTTCACGATAAATAGTAAGAGCTCGTCCGCCTGTGTTGAAGGGAGAGCTCGTCAATGTGATTTGTAGGGAGGAGCAGTGTTTGTAGTAGAGAAGGGCTCGATCTGATAAATGGCCAGGAGCTCGTGCACTTTGTGTTAAAGAGCTCGTCAATGAGATTTGTAGGGAGGAGCCCGTCTGTTTGTAGTACAGAGAAGGGCTCGTCTTGATAAATAGTAGGAGCTCGTCTGCCTGTGTTGAAGGGAGAGCTCGTCAATGAGATTTGTAAGGAGGAGCCCGTCTGTTTGTAGTACAGAGAAGGGCTCGTCCTGATAAATAGTAGGAGCTCGTGCTCTTGTGTTGAAGGGAGAGCTCGTCAATGAGATTTGTAGGGAGGATCCCGTCTGTTTGTAGTGCAGAGAAGGGCTCGTCCTCATAAATAGTAGGAGCTCGTCTGCATGTGTTGAAGGGAGAGCTCGTCATTGAGATTTGTAGGGAGGAGCCCCACGTGCGTTTGAGGTCTGAGAGAAGGGCTTGTCTTGACCAGGATAGTGAGACTCGTCTGCTGTGTTGAAGGAGAGCTCGTCAATGGATTTGTGAGGGAGGAGCTCGTGCGTTTGTAGTACGAGAAAGGGCTCTTCTTGATAAATAGAAGGAGCTCGATGCACTTTGTGTTGAAGGAGAGCTCGTCGCGAGATTTGTAGGGAGGAGCCCGTGCATTTGTGAGTGCGGGAGAGGGCTGGATGATAAATAGTAGGGAGCTCGTCTACGTGTTGAAGGGAGGCTGGAGTCAGAGATTTGTAAGGGAGGAGGCCCGTGTTTGTAGTCTGAGAGAGGGCTCGATGATCGAAATGTGGAGCTCGTGCACTTTGTGTTGAAGGGAGATCTCGTCGGCTGAGATTTATGCGGAGCAAACGTCTGTTTGAAGTGGAGAAGGGCTAGATCTGACAGGATAGTAGGGCTCGTGCACTTTGTGTTGGAAGGGAGGCTCGTCAATGAGATTTGCCAGGGAGGAGCCGTCTGTTTGAGGTCTGGGGAGAAGGCTCGTCTGATAAATAGTAGGAGCTGAAGTGCCGCCTTTGTTGAAGGGAGGCTCGTCGGTGGTTTGTAGGGAGGGCCCGTGCGTTTGGGAATGCTGGGAGAGGGCTGCCACGGCGGGGATGAAAAGTAGAAAGGGCTCGTGCTGCTTTATGTTAGGGAGAGCTAAGGTCAAATGAGATTTGCAAGGGAGAAAGCCCCGTCTGTTTGAGGTACGAAGAAGGGCTGCGATCTTAATAAATAGTAAGGGCTCGTCTGGGGTGTTGGAAGGGGAGGCTGTCGATGGATTGTAGGGAGGGCCAGTGTTGTAGTCTGAGGAGAGTGCTTGTCCTCATAAATGGTGATGGGAGCTCCGTGCACTGTGTTGGAGGAGGCTGGAGTCAGTGGATTGTGGGGAGGAGCCCGTGCGTTTGTAGTCTGAAAGGCCTCTTTCACTGATAAATAATAGGAGCTCGTGCTGTGTTGAAGGGAGGCTCGTCAGTGTGATTTGTAAGGGGAGAGCCCGACTCACATTTGTAATCTGAGAGAAAGGGCTCGATACGATAAATAATGGAAACTCGTCTGCTGTCAAGGAGAGCTCATCAATGAGATTTGTAGGGAGGAGCCCGTCTGTTTGAAGAATACGAAGGGCTCGTTACGATCATGTAGGAGCTCAAATGCACTTTGTGTTGAAGGAGCTCGTCAATGAGATTTGTAGGGAGGGCACATGCATTTGAGAGTACGAGAGAAGGGCTCGTCCGGACAGATAGTAGGAGCTCGTGCACTTTGTGTTGAAGGGAGAGCTTGTCGTAAGAGATTTGTAGGGAGGAACTGGATACGTTTGTAGTATAGAAGGGCTCGTCACGATAAATAGTAGGAGCTCGTGCGCTGTGTTGAAGGAGAGTAGTCAGGATTTGTAGGGAGGAGCCCGTGCGTTTGTGGTCTGGAGAAGGCTCGTCTACGATAAATAGTAGGGCTCGTCTTCTGTGTTGAAGGAGGCTACGTCAGCGGAGATTTGTGTGAGAGAGGCCAGTGCATTTTGTAGTGCGAAGGGCTCGTCCTGATAAATAGTAGGAGCTCGTGTTTGTGTTGGAAGGAGGCTCGTCAGTGAGTTGTAGGGAGGCCGTCTGTTTTGAAGTACAAGAGGGCTCGTCGGCGGATAGTAGGAGCTTGTGCGCTGTGTTGAAGGGAGGAGGTCGTCGATGAGATTTATGGGGAGGAGCCCGTGCGTTGAGAGATACGGAGGGCTCGTCACGATAAAATGGTAGGAGCTCGTGCGCACGTGTTGATGGGAGAGCTCGTCAATGAGATTTATGGGAGGAGCCGATGCATTTTGAGTGCAGAGAAGGGCTCGTCACGATAAATAAGTAGGAGCCTTCTTTGTGTTGAAGGAGGCTCGTCGATGTGAGATTTGAAGGGAGGCCCGTTTGTTTGAGGAGTAGAGGCTCGTGCACTTTGTGTTGAAGGAGAGCTCGTCAATGGAGATTTGTAAGATGGATCCCGTGCATTTGAGAGTCTGAGGGAGAAGAGGGCTCGTCTGATAAATGAGTAGAGACTCGTCTGCACCTTTTGAAGGGAGGCTTCGTCGATGAAGTTTGTAGGGAGGGCCGTCTTTTGAAGTGCGAAGGGCTGCGATCCCGATAAATAGTAGGAACTCGTCTGCCTGTGTTGAAGGAGGCTCGTCAATGAGATTTGTAGGGAGGAGCCCGTCTATTTGAGGTACAGAGAAGGGCTCGTCACGAGCCGAATGAAGTAGGGCTCGTGCGCTGTGTTGAAGGAGGCTCGTCGATGAGATTTGTAGGGAGGGCTCGTGCGTAGTGAAGTGTGGAGAGTGCTCGTGATGGAAATAATGGGGCACTCGATGCACTTTGTGTTGAAGGGAGGCTCGTCAGTGAGACTGTAGGGAGGAGCGTGTTGTAGTACGGAAGGAGAAGGGCTGTGTCAAATAGTAAAAGCTCGTGCACTTTTGTGTTGAAGGAGAGCTCGTCCAACGGATTTGTAGGGAGGGCAGATCTGTTTTGTAGTACAGAGAAGGGCTCGTCCTGATAAATAGTAGGAGCTCGTGCTCTTGTGTTGAAGGAGAGCTCGTCAATGAGATTTGTAGGGAGGGCCGGATGCGATTTGAGTCTGGAGAAGGGCTCGTCGCTACGGATGTAGGAGCTCAGTGCCTTGCTGTTGAAGGAGGCTCGTCAATGAGGCCCGGGAGGAGCCGGTACGCAGGAGAGTACGGGAGAAGGACAAGCCACGATAAATGTAGGAGCTGTCTGCTTTGTGTTGAAGGGAGGCTCGTCAGTAAGAGATTTGTAGGGAGGAGGCAGGTCTGTTTGAGGTCTGAGAGAAGGGCTCGACGAATGTGGGGGCCCCGTGCACGTATTTGAGGAGGAGCTGAGTCAATGAGGATTTGTAGGGGAGGAGCCCGTCACGATTTTGAAGTGTGAAGGGCTCGTCTTGATGAAATAGTAGGAGCTCTGTGCCCTTTTGTGTTGAGAGCTCAGTGGATGAGGTGTGTGGGGAGTGAGCCAGTGTTTGTCTGGAGGAGTGTGTGCTGGGTGAAATAGCGGGAGCTCGTCTTGCTGTGTTGAAGGAGGCGTCAATGGGACCTGTAGGAGTCCGTCTGTTTTTGAGATCGGGGGGAGAAAGGGATCTCTTGCGATGAAATGTAAGGCTCAAGTGCTTTGTGGAAGGGAGGAGCTAGATCAGCGAGATTTGTATTGAGGGCCCCCGTGCGTTTGTAGTATAGAGAAGGGCTAGATCACGATTAAATAGTAGGGGCTTTCGTGCTGTGTTGAAGGAGAGCTCTTCGTAGATTAGCCAGGGAGGAGCTCGTCACATTTGAGGTACGGAGAAGGGCTCGTCACGATAAATAGTAGGAGCTTCGTGCACTTTGTGTTGGAAGGCTCGTCGATGGGACCCCAGCCAAGGGGAGGCCGTGGTGTTTGTAACGTCTGAGAGAAGGACAGTCTTGATGTAAATAATGGGAGCTAGTCTTTGTGTTGAAGGAGGGAGCTCGTCAACGTTGCCGGAGGCAGGTACGTTGTAAATGGAAGGGACATGCTGATAAATAGTAGAGGCTCGTCATTCTTATGTTGAGAGGAGGCTGTCAATGAGATTTGTAGGGAGGAGCCCGTGTGTTTGAGAGTCTGGGAGAAGGGGCTAGATCTGACAGGATGGGAGCTCGTGCTGCCTTTGTTGGAAGGGAGGCTCGTCGGTAAAGTTGTAGGGAGGAGCCAGTCTGTTGCAGTCTGGGTGTTGCAGTCTGAGTAGATAGTAGGAGCTCGTGCACAGTGTTTGAAGGGGGCTCTTTAATGAGATTTGTGGGGAGGAGCCATCTGTTGAGTGAGAGGAGGAACATCAGTGAAATAGTAGGAGCTCGTCTTTTGTGTTGAAGGAGGCTGGTCGATGAGGTTGTAAGGAGGAGCCCGTCTGGTGGGGTACGAGAGGAGGCTCGTGGCTGAATGAATGGAGCTCGTGCACCACGTATTTGTAGGGAAACCGTCAATGAGATTGGTAAAGGGGAGCCCGTCGCATTTGAAATCTGAAGGAAGGGCTCGTGATAAATAGTAGAGGCTCGTGCACTGTGTTGAAGGAGGCTCGTGAGTGGATTGAGAGGAGTTCGTACATTTTTGTAAATCTGAGAAAAGGGCTCTTCGATAAATATAGTAGACAAATGCGCCTATGTTGAAGGAGAGCTGCGTCAAACGAGATTTGTAGGAGGAGCCCGTGCATTTTGTAGTACAGGGAGAAGGGCTCGTCACGATAAATAATGGAGCTCGTCTCCACGTGTTGAAGGAGAGCTCGTCAACGAGATTTGTAAGGGAGCCGTGCGTTTGAGGTCTGAGGAGAGGGGCTCGTCACGGCCAGAGATAGTAGGAGCTCGTGCGCAGTTTTGTGGGAGAGCTGGTCAGTGGGTTGGTAGGGGAGGGCCGGGTGCGTTTGGTCTGAGAGGAGGGCTGATGTTAAATAGTGGGAGCTCGTGCGCACGTGTGAAGGGAGGCTCGTCAATGGGATTTGTAGGGAGGAGTTAGATGCGTTTGAGTACGGAAAGGGCTCTTCCACGATGGAAATAGTAAGGAGCTCAAATGCACTTTGTGTTGGAAGGAGGCTCGTCAAGCTGAGTTGTAAGGGAGGGCCCGTGATTTTGTAGTACGAGGAGAAGGGCTCGTTCTGATAAATAGTAGGAGCTCGTCTCCTGTGTTGAAGGGAGAGCTAGATCAGATTTGTAGGAGGAGCCCGATGCGTTTATAGTCTGAGAGAAGGGCTCGTCTGATAAATAATGGAGCGCTCGTCTGCTGTGTTGAGAGGGAGGAGCTCGTCGGTAAGTTGTAGGGGAGGAGCCACGTCTGTTTGAGGTCTGGGAGAAGGGGCTCGTCACGACAGATAGTAGGAGCTCGTGCCCTTTTGTGTTGGAAGGGAGGCTCGTCAATGAGATTTGTAGGGAGGGCCGTCTGTTTGAGTGCGAGAGAAGGGCTGTGATCTTTGTGTGTGGGCTGTGCTTTTGTGTTGAAGGAGGAACTGTCAATGAGATTTGTAGGGAGGGCCAGTCTGTTTGTAGTCTGGAGAGGGCTAGATCATATAAATGAATGGGAGCTAGATGCACTTTTTTGTGTTGAGAGGGAGGCTCGTCAATGGATTTGTGGGGAGGCTGTCTGTGGGTGGGAAGGACTCGTGTGAGATAGTAGGAGCTCGTGCACTTTTGTGTTGAGAGGAGGCTGGGTCAGTAGGATTTGTGGGAGGAGCTGTCGTGGGGTACGAGGAGAAGGGCTCGTGCGATAAATAGTAGATTTCGATGCTGTGTTGGAAGGGAGGCTCGTCGGTAAGTTGTAGGGAGGAGCCCGTCTTTTGGGGTACGGAGAAGAACGTCACGATAAATAATGGGAGCTGGAATGCGCTGTGTTGAAGGAGGCTCGTCAATGAAGTTGTAGGGAGGAGCCCGTGCATTTGAAGAGTCTGAGAGAGAGGGCTCGTCTTGATAAATAGTAGGGCTCGTGCACTTTTGTGTTGAAGGAGAGCTCGTCAGTAGTTTGTAGGGAGGAGCCCGATGTTTGTAGTACGAAGGGCTCTTTGTCAAATAGTAGAACCGTGCATGTTGAAGGGGCTCGTCAACGTGATTGTAGGGAGGAGCCCGTCTGTTTGTAGTACAGAGAAGGGCCGTCATGATAAATAGTAGGAAGCTCGATGACACTTTGTGTTGAAGAGCTCATCAATGAGATTTGTAAGGAGGAACCGTCTGTTTGAGAGTCTGAGAGAAGGGCTCGTTACGATAAAATAGCCAAGTACTGTATGTTGAAGGAAGCTCGTCAATGGGAGACTATGAGGAGGAGCACTGTCACATTTGAGGAGTACGAGGGCTCGTGAATGAGATAATGAGCTAAATGCCCTTTGTGTTGAAGGAGAGCTCGTCAATGAGATTTGTAAGGGGAGGAGCAGATGCATTTTGTAGTCTGAGAGAAGGGCTCGTCTTTGATAAATAGTAAGGCTCGTGCACTGTGTTGGAAGGAGAGCTCGTCAAGGGTATGGGGAGGAGCGATACATTTTGTAATACGGAGAAGAGCTCGTCGATAAATAGTAGGAGCTCGTGCTGCGTTGGAAGGAGGCTCGTCAAGCGGATTTGGGGAGGCCGTGTTTGTAGTCTGGGGAGAAGGGGCTCGTCTTGATAAATAGTAGGAGCCTCGATGCACTTTTTGTGTTGAAGGAGGCTCGTTGTGAGATTTGTGTAGGGAGGGCCGTCTGTTTGAGGTACAAGGAGGGCTCGTCACGACGGATGGTAGGAGCTCGTCTTGCTGTGTTGGAAGGAGAGCTCGTCAATGGGATTTATGGGAGGAGCCCGTGCATTTGAAGTGCGGAGAAGGGCTCGTGCGATAAATAGTAGGAGCTTTCGTCTGCTTTGTGTTGAAGGGAGGCTCGTCGGCGAGATTTGTAGGGGAGGAGCCGGGATGCATTTGAGGTACGAAGGGCTCGTCTGGGTAAATAATGGGAGCTCGTGCACTTTTGTGTTGAAGGAGGCTCGTCAATGAGATTTGTAGGGAGGAGCCCACGTGATTTGGGGCTCTGGACTCGTCATGACGAATAGTAGAGACTCGTGTGTTGAAGGAGGGAGCTCGTCGTGAGATTTGTAGAGATTGGGCCGTGTTTGAGATACGAGAGAAGGGCCGTCTTTGATAAATAGAAGGAGCTCGTGCACTTTGTGTTGAAGGAGAGCTCGTCAATGAGATTGTAGGGAGGAGCCCGTGCATTTCTAGTCTGAAGAATGGCGATCTGATAAATAGTAAAGACTCGTGCACTTTGTGTTGAAGGAGGCTCGTCTACGTTATTTGTAGGGAGGAGCCCGTCTTTTTGTAGTACAGAGAAGGGCTCGTCCTGATAAATAGTAGGAGCTGGGTTCTTTGTCTTGAAGGAGAGCTCGTCAATGGGATTTGTAGGAGGAGCCGTGCAGTGGTACGAGAGAAGGGAGCAGATCACACAGTGGAGTAAGTAGAAGACTCGTGCTGTGTTGAAGGAGAGCTCGTCGATGAGATTGCTAGGGAGGGGCCCGTCGTTTGAGATGCTGAGAGAAGGGCTCGTCCGATAAATGAGTGGGAGCTTGTACGCACGTGTTGAAGGAGGCTCGTCAATGAGATTTGAAGGGAGGAGCCCGTTTGTTTGAGTCTGAGAGAGGATGGATCTGACGGATAATGGGAGCTAAATGCTGCTGTGTTGAAGGAGAGCTCGTCAATGAGAGAATTTGTAAGGTGGATCCACAGTCTTGTTTGAGAGTCTGGAAGAAGGGGCTCGTCTGATAAATGAAGTAGGAGCTCGTACGCCTTTTTGAAGGAGGCTCGTCAATGAGATTTGTAGGGAGGAGCCACGTCTTTTTGGTCTGGAAGAAGGGCTCGTCTACGATGGAAATAGTAAGGAGCTCGTCTTTGTGTGTTAAAGGGAGAGCTCGTCAATGAGATTTGTAGGGAGGAGCCCGTCTGTTTGAGGTACAGAGAGAGGGCTCGTCCTGACAGATAATGGGAGCTCGTCGCTACGTGTTGAAGGGCTGCGTCGATAGGATTTGTAGGGAGGGCTGCGTCATTTTGAGGTGCACGGAGAGTGCTCGTCCTGATGAAATGGTAAGGCTGGATGCACTTTGTGTTGGAAGGGAGCTGTCAGTGGTTGTAGGGTGGGCAGGTCTTGTTTGTAATCTGGGAGGGCTCGTCTGCGATATCAAAGTAAGCTACGTGTGTTGAAGGAGGCTGATCAGCGAGGATTTGTGAGGAGGGCCGGTGCGTTGTGAAGTCTCGAGAAGGGTAGATGAAAATGCAGGAGCTTCGTCCTTGTGTTGAAGGAGGCTCGTCAGTGAGATTTGTAGGGAGGGCCACGTGCATTTGAAGTATAGAGAGGGCTCGATCTGAGCGGATAGTAGGAGCTCGTTTACGCTACTGTTGGAAGGAGGCTCGTCAATGGACTGTAGGGAGGGCAGGTGTTTTTGAGAGTACGAGGAGAAGGCTGGGTCCGATAAATAGTAGAGACTCGATGCACTGTGGGAGAGAGCTCGTCAATGAGATTTGTAGGGAGGAGCCGTCTGTTTGAGTCTGAGGAGAAGGGCTGGAGTCGACGGATAGTGGTGTGCGCTGTGTGAGAGGGAGGCTAGTCAGTGGTTGTAGGAGGAGCCAGTGCGTTGAGGTACGGGAGAGGGCTCATCTTGATAAATAGTAGGGCTCGATGCGCTGTGTTGAAGGAGGCTCGTCAATGAGATTTGTAGGGAGTAGCCCATCTGTTTGTGTCTGGGAGAAGTGCTTGTCACGATAAATGGCGGGGCTGGAGATGCCGCTTGTGTTGAAGGAGGAAGCTGCGTCAGTGAGATTTGTAGGGAGGAGTCAAGATGCATTTGTAGTACGAGAAAGGTCTCTTCCTGATAAATAGTAAGAGCTCGTCTGCCTGTGTTGAAGGGAGAGCTCGTCAACGAGATTTGTATTGAGGAGCCCGTCTGTTTGTAGTATAGAGAAGGGCTCGTCCTGATAAATAGTAGGAGCTCGTCTGCCTGTGTTGAAGGGAGAGCTCGTCAATGAGATTTGTAGGGAGGAGCTCGTGTTACATTTGAGAGTGCGGAGGAAGGCTCAGATGCGATAAATAGTAGGAGCTCGTGCACTTTGTGTTGAAGGAGAGCTCGTCTGATGAGACCCCCAATAGGGAGGAGCCCGTCTGTTTGTTGTACAGAGAAGGGCTCGTCTTGATAAATAGTAGGAAGCTCGTCTGCCTGTGTTGAAGGGAGAGCTCGTCGGCGAGATTTGTAGGGGAGGAGCGATGCATTTGTAGTACGAGAGAAGGGCTCGTCTGATAAATAGTAGAGCTCGTGTTCTTGTGTGAAGGGAGAGCTCGTCGGTAAGGATTTGTAGGGAGGAGCCCGTGCATTTTGTAGTCTGGAGAAGTGCTTGTCGATAAATAGTAGGAGCTCGTCTGCTTTGTGTGTTGAAGGAGAGCTCGTCAGTAAAGTTGTAGGGGAGGAGCGTCTGTTTGTAGTCTGAGAGAATGCATTCGTCACGATATAAATAGTAAATTCAATCTTGCACATTGTGAGCTGAGAAACGTGTTAATGTAAAATATACGCCTATCTGTATGAGCCTGCGTCGCCTCGAAGTAATATAGTGTACTAGTGTGCAGTATGGGATGCGAGGGAAGGAATAAATTGACTACGAGATATTCCGCTTTTCGGACAATATACGAATAAATGATTCTAAGATGGAATTTAAATATAAGCGTAACTAAACTATTGGTTTTTGTGAATTGATAATGTGGGAGCCTAGGTTAAATCTCCCTGTCACATTAAGTGGATTATTCTCTAAAGATGTTGTTATTCAAATTGTTTATAACATATCAATGGCGGAGTGATCTTGCCTACGAGATATCCTCTCAGAGGTATATTCGCCTATTCCCGTGAATAGAATCGAGTATATCTCTATCTCGACTCAGTATTCCGAAATGCTTAATGTTCGACCCAACCACCTTCGAGTTCGGGTATCTCTATTGCCGAATCGGCTAAAGGAATTTGCACTCTACCGAATCACAGAATCTCTCGTCTGAATCTCGGATCTTCGATTGTAAGTATGTTAATATTGGCCGGTATTATCCTTATAATTAACATGCGGGTATAGGCGAGATGTGATAAATTAACAACAGATTGATTGCATGCGAGGTGAAATTCTAATCATTGCACGTGACGGGGTTTGATGTAACCTAGAAATAAGTTTAGAACATCATGAAGGAAAAATAGAATATGTAATGTGAAGAACATCTCATGTGATCAAAAATAATCTAACAATAATAAGGGCAATACAAAAGTCAAGGAGATCCTTGAAGTCACATTCTAACGAGGTTCTCCAATTCCGTCCTTCTGGCCGCACGTTCTTCGATACCTAAAAATCCCGAGCCCCCTCGTATTTAATGATGAGATGCAGATTTTTGAGATGACGTCGCGACGTGGTGACGTCGCAACGTGGTGATTGGTTGACTTCTGCATTTGTTGACCCCACGTCGTGACTTGGTGACGTCGCGACGTGGAAGTGACTTCCTTGCATGCTCCTCATTTCTCCAAAATGGCTTCAGTTGTTCTTTCGCCTCATTAAATTTTTGCGTTCAACAAAAAACTAAATAGAATTTAACACTAAATTATATAAATAATGCAAAATCGACATGAAATGCAAGGCGCGAGTATAATGCCGGAGTGTTTTTAAGCACTCATCACGTGTTGAAGGAGGCTAGATCAGCGGATTTGTAGGGGAGGAGCCGATGTTTTGTAATCTGAGGAGAAGGGCTCGTCGATAAATAGTAGGAGCTCGTGCTGCTGTGTTGAAGGAGGCTTCGTCGATAAAGTTTGTAGGGTGGAGCCGTGCGTTTGAGTCTGGAAGAGAAGGGCTCGTCTGACGGATAGTAGGGTTCGTGCACTTTCATGTTGAAGAGCCGTCGATGAGATTTGTAGGGAGAGAGCCGTCACATTTGAGTCTGAAGAAGGTCTAGATCTGATAAATAGTAGGAACTCGTCTACACATGTTGAAGAGAGCTCGTCAATGAATTGCAAGGGAGGATCCGTCTGTTGAAAATCTGAAGAAAGGGCTAAATCTGACAGATAATGGAAACTAAATCACTGTGTTAGGAAGGAAGCTTCGTCGATGGGATTTGTAAAGGAGAGCAAATACATTTGAGAATCTGAAGAAGGCTCGTACGATAAATAATGAAACTCGTCTACTGTGTTGAAGGAAGGGAAACTCATCCAATGAATTTGTAAAGGAGAGCTTGTCATTTATGTCTGAGAAAAGGAGCTTGTCTGATAAATAATGGAGCTTCGTCACACTTTGTGTTGAAGGAGAGCTCGTCAGTAGGAATTTGTAAAGGAGAGCCCGTTTGTTTATGAAATACGAAAAGAATCTTTCACGATAAATAATGAGAACTCGTCTGCACTTTGTGTTGAAGGAGAGCTGAATCACTTGAATTTGTAGGGAGGCAAATCTGTTTGTAATGCGAGAGAAGGGCTTGTCACGATAAATAAATCGGAGCTCTTACGCATGTTGAAGGGAGAGCTGAATCAGCCCAGTGGATGAGGAGGAGCACATGCATTTTTGTAGTACAGGAGAAGAACAGATCACGATAAATATAATGAGGCTAAATGCACTTTGTCTTTGAAGGGAGAGCTCGTCTGTGAGGATTTAGGGAGAGCCGATGCGTTTGAGTCTGAGAGAAGGGCTCGTCACGTGAGATAGTAGGAGCTGATGCACTGTGTTGAAGGAGGCTCGTCGGAGTGAACAAGGCGGGCTTATGGCGACGTAGCTGGCGGCGCGATGTGAGTAGGGCCGTTTCGTGTGAATCCATCTTGTGGGAGAGGCGCCGTATGAAGAGGCGCTTTATGGGAGGAGCCGTTTCGTGTGTCAGCCGGTTATTGAAAAAGAATGTGACAGCTTTTAATCTTGATTGATGGGAATTTGGAGCAGTTGTGTATGCAGCCGGGTGCTTTCTCTATAAATAGGGGTTGTTGCCTCGTGCCCCTTCATTTTGAAGATTCTTCCATGCGGGATGAGATTTGTAGAAGATGGATGTGATGTTCATTTTGCCTTAGTTGGGGGTTCTGCGCCTGAATGAAGCTTTAAGATTTCTCGTGGGAGTGGTGTTTTCCACTAGTTTCCTTTTATGGGAGTTATGTTATTCCACAGCTCTTGGCTAGGGAATGGAGCGTCTAAGTGGGGGATAGTGCATCCTTGCACCTCATCTCGTTCTCTTTTCTTCCTTCCTCTCTCTCTGTATACCTCTCCTCTTTTTCTTTTCTTTTCTTCTTTCTATCTCCAACTTTGCTTTCATCCCATGCCTTGCTTTCTCTCTCCATTTGTCCCCATCTTTTCTCCTCTTCTCCTCCTTCTTGTCTTCTTTTCATTGTCTTTCTCCTTTGTCTCCATGGCACCTTTTCGAGGGTATTGCTTGTCTTGAGTGCATCAGGGAAGCCCTTGTGTGCGTGCGTGAGGAGTGCTTATCTTGTGTGCTTTTTATGATGTCGAGGACACAGTGAGTTGTATCCAACCATGACTTGAAATAAGATGTACTTTTATTTCTATGAATTTTCCATTGTTTATATATATATATATATTTTTACATGCCGAGCGGATTTGAGACATCGAATAAACAACCGATGCTCGCCCACTTGTCACCTAGGAATCATAAGGCCTTGTGCGACGATGCCCTCTTTGATAAAAGCGCTTAGATGCTCCGCATTCCGTGTATCTTTGTAAGATTTTCCTTATACATTTGGAGCTCATAATTGCCGATCGCGTCAGAGATATAATATAAGAGACCTCCCAATTAGGGACTAGCTTCCCATGTCTTTGGATTTTTTCCTTGCGAGGCGTGGCTTTTTCAAGACCAAATCCGGCACGTAACCTGGGCACGACTCTCTTGTTGTAGTCACTGGATGTTGCTGTTGTTCTCTGTATGCTGTTGAACACACTCCACGCTTTTCGTCTACCGACTCTAGGGTTGAGGCAACGAGGCCTGTCGATTTGTTCCTCCGAGGCTAGCTCGGCTGCGGGAGACTTTACTCCTAGCTTCAACGGGGGCTGCGCTGTGTGGGGGGGACAGATGGATGGGGTGCAGGACGTGTCGTCTATGGGCCGTAGTACTTTGGGGAGGTATTCGGCCCGACTCCTTCGGATCTTCCCGGCAGTTTCAAGGCGGCCTTGAGGTTACGATGGTGACTTGGCTTGTCCATTTGATTGTAGGTGGTTGGCGATGAATAGTAATTTTAATCGAGCTCGGCACAAAGAGTCACTGGAAATTTTTGCGTTATCAGAAGCTGTTTTCCGTTATACGAGACCAAGGCTCTCGGGACCCCCCAATCTGCATATGATGTCGCTCGCCATCTGAAGTTGCGTATCTTCACGCTACGTGATTGTGGCTAAGGGCTCAAGCCTCGGCCCACTTGGTGGTATAATCTACATGACGATTATAAATTTACATTGGCCATTGCCAATGGGCAAGGAACTTAATATATCAACTGCTTCTTTGGAAGATGAGTGGTGATTGATATCGGAAGGCTGTGGGAGCGTGATATTTAAGCGTGTTCTGGCGGATGCATCTTTTGACGAGTTGGTTGCATCTTTGAGAGCATTGTGGGCGATAGTATCCACGCCTCCAAAACTTTCGACCAATGTTAGAGCTGGAGTATGGTTCCCGCATATGCCTTCGTGCACTTCTCTTATACGTGTGATGTCTTCTCTGCGCATTTTAGGAAGGTGTGAAGATCCTCGTTTGTAGAGGCTTCCTTGTGATTGGTAAACCTGGAGGATCTCACTCTTATCTTAGCCGCTTCCTTTGGGTCGTCTGGTAAGGTTCCGTCATTAATATAATCCCAAATAGGGTCCATCCAGTTTGGTACGGACCCTACTGGGGCGACTACTATGCCGTAAGGGTCAATGGAGGGCTCTGCGAGGTATTCGACGGGCGTTGATTCCCCAATGTCTTCCTGCAAGGCCGTGGCCGGTTGCCAAGCGTCGTACGAGAATTCTGAATTACGGGGCGTACTTGATCTGACGATCTGAGCTTTTTAATAAATCACGGACTTTGCGAAGATATAGAGATCATCTTCTCACCTTTGGCCTACGTATGTGTCTTCAATCTGTCGACCACAGGTTGAGAGTCGCTATGGATCTCTAGGCGATCGACCTCTAATGAATGAAGCTGAATTGAGGCACCCTGTCTGACTCGTATTGACCTCGTTGTTGGAGCGTGGAACCCTGAACTTTGAGTGCATACTCAATGTCTATATCCTGGTAGAGTCGGATTAAGCTGCTCACTTCCTTACGCATTTGAGGCTCCATCCACGGAGGCTTCCATGGGAGGTCGGTCCTTGATTGGTGGGCTCGGCAAGCTCTCTTTGGGGGCTGAATTCCATGACGAATCGGCTGAGAGTCACGTCCTTTTATGGCTGTTTTTGGCTTATGCCCAGGATGTCGGGTCGCTCGGCTCTATGGCCCATTTCATCAACCTCCCGGGGAGACCTGCGGTTTTATGCCTTTCTTTGCTTCATGGGGTATTCGGTCGGGACATGGTGTGAGCACAGAAATGGGGGCCGAGTTTCCAGTTTGTGGTCGCGAGCTAGTATTAATTTTCCATTTTCGGATACCTGCTCTCGGCTCCCTCCCGGGCTCGGCTGCGATGATAGAGCGGTCTTTGTGCCCGCTCTTTGTCTCGGCGAGCAAGCAGCTAGTTGAAAAATCGATCTTGATACAATGTGAGGAGTTCTCCTTCTATCGGGATACTAAGAATGGGTGGCGAGCTCAGTATGTTTTCAAGGTTACAAAGCGACTTCTTCACATTTCTCATCCCATTGAAGAGCTTTTCTTCAAAACTTGGAAGAAAGGCTGGCATTTGTCACTTGCCTTGGACACGAATCGACTTAAAGCTGCGATCCTCCACGATTGTCGTTATTACTTCCTTTATCCCCGATGTTGATGGCATGTCAGCGATGCTTTTATTTTATCGGTTGCTTGATTTCCACCGTGGTTGACTATGAAGCCATAGTGCTCCATTGACAGAGAGGCGGGTTCGCGGATTGACTTCATGTTATAATCCCTCAGGATCTGGAACGTCTCGGAGGGGTGAAGCTGATGTGGATCTGTTTGCGTAGCGGACTTTACGACATGTCGTCTATGTATACCAATAAGTTGTACCTATCTGTTTACGAGCTAAAGGAGCTCATGGCTTTCTTTATTGGCATCTATGATAAAGAATTCGATCTACAGGTGAGAAGTTTGTCCTTTGGGGCATGCCTTATTTATATCGGTGAAATCAATCTGAGCAGCCATTTGCCATTTGCTTTCTTGAGCCTGACATTGGCCAACCACTCGGGTGTTCTGCCTCCTGATTACTTGCTTGGAGGAGCTTGCCGACCTCCTAGTTGATGGCCTTTTGTCTCTGCAGTGCGAAACCTGCGTTTTTTGTAAGCGAAGCGAGAGATGGGTTGGTAATTTAGTTTATGAGTGATGAGCTGGGGTCGTGCCACTCATGTCGGCTGCTTCCATGCGAAGATCCGCGTTACGTCTTAGGCTGTGTGAGGGAGAGCCTTTGAAGGGCCCATACGCTGGTGGAGCGATATAGGCAGATGCTGCGAATTAGGTCATCCAGTATTCTTGGTTCAGCTCTTCGAGGGCTCGGGCGAGTGAACACTTCTACGCATCGAGCTCACCCGTACTCCACATTAATCGGCCGTTTTTGTTTCATAGAGGCGGTGTAGCATTCTCGTGCCACTCGCTGATCTCCTCGAACCGTCCCAACACCGTTTACTGTCGGGAATTTGATTACCAGATGGTATGCTGAGGGGATGGCTTTTATCGCGTTGAGAGAGGGCCTGCCCAGCAACATGTTATAGAGGCGATGGGCGTCGCTATAGAAACCTTCTTTGTCGTTGTTGCTTGTGAGGGCTCCGAGAGTTAGCACCCGAGTTGGATCGATCCCAATGGTAACACCTTTTCTCTGAAAACCACGGAATGAGTGTTGACGAGTTCTAGATTTTCTCTTCAATTCCCATTTTGTCGAGGCCGATCACGAAAATGATGTCGGCGAGCTCGTTAATCTACTAGGACGATGGACCGTTGTATTTGCCCACGGTGCGCGGATTACGGTGGTGCGTCGTAAGAATCTTGACACCCTTCCAAGTCTGAGTCGGAGAATGTGATAGTAGTGTCGACTCGCGGCATTTCAGTATCTTGTCATACCTCCCCATGCACGATCTTATCTTTGCCTTGAGTGGGCCCTTCAGAGCGGAACTAGATTCTCCTCCCTCCGGCCAAATCCTCCTGAGATCACGTGGATTTCCCCTAGGGGTTGCTGATGCTGGGTCGTCGTCTGACGAGGTGGTGGTGGCTGAGCCGGGAACTTTGGTTAGTTCGGGTTTGTGTGAGCTTGATTCCCGGAGATATAAAGCTATTTGTAGATATCCGCGTTGTATCAGATACTCTATCTCTCTTACTCAGCGTATCTGGGGTTGTGTCAGTGCGATGTCCGTGATCCTGTGGAACTGTGAGTACTTGAGTGTTATCTACAGTAGCGAGGTTGACTTCATCTGCTTGGCCATCTTAGGAAGCTGCTGGATCCGTACTTCATGTAGACTTTGGCTCTTGTTTGATAAGGGAGTGAAGCGCTGAGGCGAATAGCGTCGTCGTCTTTCGGACTGTGACGGGCCCAGGCGGTCCCTAAGATTCCCTCGCCTTTTAGGGGATCGCTCCCGCTCTGCCCAGGAGGATTTCTGCTGTTGTATATGCATCTTGGAGCTCAATCCATTAAACCTATATGTGATGTACCATGTCTTGCTGTGGAAGGCTCTCTTCTTTGTGAGGAGGGCCTCATCTCCGTTATGTATTTTCGGCTTTGGCGGAACCTCGGCCATGTTAAGCAGGGGTTCTTTGAGATAGAACATGGAGTCTTTGGCACGCACCTAACCCACTTAATGAAGGCCGTGACAGCGAACTTTTCGTCAAGTACATCTATCTTCGAGGACTCGGCATTAAACCGTTACGTATGACTTCAAATTTTCTTTGTGTTACTGTTTGATGGTTAACAGGATAGTGGCTCGGCTTCTGTATGTCTAGCCCGATGAAGTGGGAGGCGAGCGTAATTGATAACTCTACGAGATGAAGAAATCGTTGAAGAGGGGATTACGTTGAACGGGGAGCCATGCGGGCCTTTTAAGGTGGTGGCGGAACGCCCTGCAGGAGCGAGTGCGAAGGTACCCGCTGCAGCTCCATCTGAGTTCTTATAGGTATTGGGGATGGTCTGCTTGGATCTTTGGCGCTGTCAGGACCGCCTACTTGAGGCATCTGAGATTTGGTCGTGAGCGGGTAGTTTTAACACCTCGGGGGTGAAAGGTGATTCTGTTTGTTACTGAGTTTCCATAGTGTGGGGTCGCCCTTTAACTACCTCCTTCACATGGGTTTGAGCTCTTGTTGGAGTCCACGAACCTTGCTCCCATGTCTGCTCTCTTGTGATCGATTGAGGGATCATTTGTGGTTCCTACGTTCTCGCCGCGTCCTGTGTCTTTCGGTTCTCTTCCCCTACGAGGGGGCTAGTTGTGTGAGTGCCCACAGCTTGACTAGATTCCGCCTGCACTTGTTATTTGGGGAATCTCTTAGCGTGTCCCTCGTGTGGAGGAACATTGTAGCCTTCACGAGTCTGCCGGCTCTTCTCGGGGGTGTTGTATTTTATGCAGTGAGTTGTTCTATCTCCTCTATCAACCTTTGGTTGTGAGGCGAGTGCTTGTAGGATTACTTCGTTGCTCTTGCTCGTATTTAGTTGATACCATCAATGCTTGAGAAATCGATTATGTTTGTGTAAACGATCGTTCCATGAGGCAGTGCCATTGATGATCACATCGCGTTTTCAAGCGGGCCCGGGCTGGGGCGTGTGTGAGGGTCGTTGGGCTGACCAAAGGCCCCGCGCCGGCGGTGGGGCCCGGAGGATGGAGCCGCCCGTGTGCACGAGAGATGGCTGTGTGGGCTGCGGGCTCGTGAAGTGCTTCCACTGCCAAAAACCAAGGAGGAAGGAGGGTCGGCGAGGGCTTTGCCCGTAGCCGCTCCGATGCCTAAGTCAGATTCGTCCTTGAGAGAAAAGAGTGAATGCTTAGAATGCTTAGTATTGGCATACCTTTCAGTTGGTGGAGTGGCCTTGTATTTATAGTGGATATTCATCCGGTTGGACGATGACTAGGAGTCCTTCCCATTAGAGGATATGTTTCCTCATATAGTTAGCCTTAGATTTAGCAACGGATTAGTCAAGGGAGTTTATTTGGGATAATCCTCCTTCTTTATTGGGGATGCCCATCTAACTTGATCTTCTATTGCTTTCTTCCCTTTATAATAGGACTTGATTGGGCGAATAGGTTGTATCTTTTGGGGAATATTCTATCTTACATTATTGGAAGGATTTGGGTTGGCCATTTGAATATGGGCCTCCTATTTTTCCAAATCCATGTTTGAGAGCCTAATGAGCCGGACCTTTGTTGAGGTGCTATCGGAGACCGCAGGCGAGGCACGACCCCCGTGCTCTATCGGGCTGGCGAGTGGGATACTTGGTCGATTCATACTTGTGAGAAGAAACAAATTCAAAAAATAATGTTCAAAAGTAGGTAAAATTTTTGAAAATATTATGTAAAAAATAGGAAACAAAATCTATTGATTATTATTTTCTTGTTTTAAATTTGATCTGCAGATCTATGAGTTTATTTGTTTGGAACTTTAAATTTTTGTGATGATGGGAAGCATTAATGATGTTGTTTGTTTGTTTTGGAAATGTTTGTAATGATGGGAAACACTAGTGATGTTTGATGTGATTTACTTTATTGTATTTTATTGTTAGACAAAAACTGTAGATAATATTTAGTGAGATATATAATTTTTATTTATATTAAGTAGGGTGTACATCACTTAAAAAAGCCCATGCTTCAATTGCGTCTTGCGCCTCAAGACCCCAAGAGGCTTTTGCACCTCGATGCTCCTTAAATAACTATGAGTTCATGGTACATCACGTTCCAATTTATAGAAAGCGTTCCAAAGATTTTAATGAAGAAAGAAACCTAGAATATTTTAGTTTCTATAATATCTTTGATACATATGAAACGAAAGTGAAGATAGGAATGGTTCATTAAGGTATCTTTTATACCGAGGAGATACATTTGAATGATAAATGTTTCAATTTATAGTGAATTTAGTTTTTTCAAAATTTTTTAAATTGATAAGTGCTTATTTAGTCAAGCACTTCAATTTTATAAGTGTTTATGGTGGTCTTTTAGTAATTTCAATTGTTATAAATTGCTTATGTAATAATGCATCCAAGCACTTTAAAATAATGCATAAGTGCTTTTTAAAATATTTATAAAAAAACAAATAGCTTATTAAATAAAGTACTTATGAAACAAGTTCTTATCTAATAAACCCTTATAAAATAAGTGTTTAATTAAGCTGTTTACCAGGGCCTAAATATTTTGTTGTTGTTTGTTTTAGAAAAAATTAATCTTTTATTTTTATCTAAATTTTGAGAAAAATATTTTTAAATAAATTTTAAGATAGGTATGCTTTTATTTAATTAGCATGAAACGTATAGAGATGATTTCAATTGCATCATAAAATATATGATATTTTACATATTTGAACATCTAGTTTTTTCTTAATACAAAAACATTAAAAAAAAACATTTAGAAAAAGCTAAAAAGAAAAATATTTAGGCCTTTTCTATTCAAGCCAAAAAAAATAAAATTCAGCAATAAGTCATAAAAAAAAGTTAAAAAACAAATAGAATGCTAAGAGCAAATTGCTTTCAGTAAAAAGACAAAAAAACAAACTCCGCCTTAATAGACTATTTCCTTAATATAACTTATTTAGGGAATCCACATAAAAAAATTGGCATATACTACTTATTTTGTGTGTCCTCTGTGATTATCAACCAACTAACAATTTAAATCAATTTGGTAATAGTCTAATTTGTATGAGTGCTTCATAAACCAATTTGATGATTTAACATATTTAATAAATGAATTTAAATATTTAAATTACATTACATGTGGCGTCCCAAACCCGGTCTCAGGTTGACTGTAGTCTGACCTACGGAATACCTGTGGGTATCACATATCTCGATATTATACTATCGTGTTTCATTCACCGAGACTCATTTATGAGTAAAAGTAGCCCCACCGGGCCCTTTCAACCATACTCAAAATATTACCAAAGACTATGTCACAATAGTCCTTAAGAGTTTATTATAACACTCTTATTCAAAATCATATATTACAACTATTTTGTTCTAATATATTTTACAAAATGAATATTAAGGCCATATGTCGATGACAGGACCCGACCCGGATACCCTCCCAGGATTTCCCGGGTGGTCCCACCTAGTGAGGTCCCACTGTACAATCCCTAGGGAAGATACGGTGGAACTCCCGAAGTAAACACATGCATTAATTTAAAGTGAACTCGATCTATATAGATAAGGACCATGCAAAAGTTCGTCACGAATATCGAGCATTCTAAGAGTATTTGTGAATTTAGAGGTACAAGTAGAGATGAATAAAGTCAATACAACAAAAACAAAGCGGATAGATCTCACGATAGTGTATGGCGGTTGTAGCTGAGGAAGCGGTGTGTCGAATACGGAGCGAAATAAGCCCTCTGGCCCATGCGGACCTAGGGAACTGATTTAAAAGCGATAATGTGAGATAATAAATCTCAATTGAGTGGCATGGTTATAAGGAGAAATAACATTCTTTTTATTTTAAGATTTCTTCTCTCAAAACCTCCACGTCCTCTTTTAAAGTTTTTAGTTTGAGAAGCATTTCATAAACCAAACTTTACCCAGTCGACATGTATAAATCTTTCTGACAATTTAGCGACACAATGTTAAGAAAACTATATAATCTGAAATGTACACAACATAAAAGCCAATCATAAAGCATGTATAGCCACCATGTAATAGTAACCATGAAATGCACCATAACCATAAGTATTAAAATGGTTATACCATATTAGGAAATCCTTGTACCATACCATGTACCCATCATAAACCCGTCATGGCAGGCCTCGCGACAAGTGGCAGCTAATAAACATGTGGTTACCAGTATCACATGGCAACTAATAAACCTCCAGGTAGACCCGGCCATCACGTGGCAACTAATAAACCTCCGGGTAAACCCGGCCATCACGTAGCAACTAATAAACCTCTGAGTAAACCTAGCCATCACGTGGCACCTAATAAACCTCCGGGTAAACCGACCATCACGTGGCAACTAATAAACCTCCGGGTAAACTCGGCCATCAAGTGGCAACTAATAAACCTGGAGTAAACGCCATCACGTAACTAATAAATCTCCGATAACGGCCATCTTAATAACTATAATATATAATCGTTTCCTTACTCACATGTACTTTCCCAACATTATTCTGAAGTATTATAATCATTTCCACTGAAAATCTAAAATATTTTCTTAAACGATAATTTTTCAAGGTAGTTTTAAAACCTCAATCACGTACCCAAAATATTCAAATACCACAGACTCATCCACGAACTCAGTACAACTTCCAAACAGTTAAAATGTTGACAAAATTCACATGAAATGATAACTTGTTTTATATGAGACCGATAATCACATTTGTATGCAACCAACCATTTGATCAAAACAGTATATGTAAAATATTTAATCACAATAGATATATCAACATAATACCCCAAATCATTTAAAAATATATAAATCACTCACTGACTATAGACGCTCAGTCCTACTCCCCTGCGAGATCTCGTCTCAGGCCGGCGTAGTGCACAGCCAATATAAATAAAACATCACTTAGCTCAAATAAATGAACTAATATACAACATTAGGATGCGAATGCCTTAGAATAACTTTAGAACTATGAAACCATCCAAAATTGGACTCAGACGAGGTCAATTACAGGTTACCCTATAGGTGACACCCAAGTGGAGCTTTTCACCGGAGCTAATTTCTCAAAAATTGAACATTCTATAATTCATGAAACAAATCTAATTTCCACTAAATCCAACTGAAATTTTTAAACTTGACCAATTGGTACTCTATTCCAGTCCAAACTTCTCAGTAATTACCCGAAACAACCTAAAAATGGAAAACTAACTTAAGCGGCGTCCAAAATTCACAAAACATATATCAACGGAAAGCGAGGAGCCGGGAACCACAGCGGTACCATTGCCTTAATTGCATGATTCGGCATGGTAGCGAAAAACTTCGATCAAACATTGACGACTTTGTTTTCGTCGTATCTTTCAAACGGTGAGAAATCTGCAAAAAGGGACCATGGGAATGAGATTGAGAGGTCAAAATGGTGGGAGGAGGTATGCAGTCCTTTGAAGTGGCCAGAAAAAATCGGAAAATCGGGTAATGGCTTAGTAGCGGCCGTGGTCGTGTTCTCAGGAGGCCCGGGGATCCACTGCGCCTTTCCGGCGGCGGGTTGGCCGTGGGGGTGGCCGGGGTTGTAACCGTCGGGAGGGTGGCACACCTCCACTGACAGCCAATGATGTGTGGGTGGGTGGCTAGGTGACCGCCTCCAGGCCCAGAGCCGAGCGGCTCATAGTGGTTTAAAATGACCCCGGTCGGAGTCCACATGTTTTGGAGAATTTCTCTGGGGTTTTTTGGAGCTCAAGATGGGTGTTTTTGGGGCTAGGGACTCATTTGGCACCCAAACCTATGTTTATATAGGGACCGGTCCTTTCGAATTAAAGCGAAACTGACTTTTGACAATGATAAAAATGTTCTTTGTTTGACTTACCCCAGGTCTGCTTTTATCAGTAAAGTGGTTTGATGTTCGACCCGTCTATGAACTCGTATCGACGGGGCCTACGAAATAGTCTTAGTCAACCCAGGTATTCATCCTTGCAAAAGTCAACTTTGGTCCACATACTAAGTGTTGGTCAAACCTAGTCAAATAGTCAAACTTGATCAGAGCTTGGTCAAACGTGTTACAAACTTGTATTATTTGGTGCGGGTCATTACAGTTGACCTTCTTCACAATCACGACCTCGTATGAGCGTCGTTCACCGGTGTTTGTCCTGCACCTGAAATGTTTTTTCCATAAAGGGTGAGTCACACCTAGTAGAGATAACTCCTAGGAGGCTACTCACCTAGTACACATGTAATGGTCTTTACTCACACACAATCATTCCATGAAAAATGTGTTCTACCATGGAATCACACATGCCATATGAAATGAATGTGACTCGATCATGTACCATGTCACGAGTCCTCATAGACTCCCTCCACCTGATACGCAGGCTAATGTGGTAAACCATAATTGATGTTCTCATCCAATGATCATTTTCAAAAAAAAATTCTTTTTTTGTTTATAAACCAAAACCCATTGGATATTGTACCTCGATGATCTTTTATTAACAAACATGTGTTTTGTGGGTGGCGAATTTTAGGTCTCATGGGCCATGCCTTCCTACACGTTCACGGGCTTTCACCGTTGGACACATATGTATAACAAAAAATACTGGGTCTTTCACTCGAGGGGGTATCTATCCCTAATTGCTACTACTCGACACAAGTTTTCATGCTCTGAGAACAATGGAACTTCGCTGAACTTCATTCAACGGTACACAGCCCACTGATCATGTAAAACCCGAGAAAATTCTAATTTTTTTAAAAAAGGTAAAATGGTAATTTCGGTCAAAATTCGGAATTTTTTTGGATCTCGAAGGATGAAACGGACTTCACCGTTGAACTAGTCTCATGAAATCTAGCTATCACATCAAATTTCGTCGAATTAAGACAGCCAGGTTGAGTTTTGAGGCATGTCGGGGAGTGCGGGACACTGGCACTTTATGAGTGGCTCGAGGAGGTGCCATGTGTCACCAGTGAGGAATGGGTCAAAGGAATGAGCCAAGTGAGGCTCACATGAGACCACATGGAATCATGCATCATTGGAGAAATCCATAGTAGATGGATAAGAGGATAGGGAAATCAAGAAGTGGACCTTGATAGGAGGTTGACATGTAATAGGGAAGATGATTCTCCTTGGCTGAAACGACTGACCGATTGGATGGGGAAAGAGAGGGAAAATAAGAGAAAGAAAGAGGAAGAAGGAGAGGTTTTAGAGAAAGAGTCTGCCTTCTCTCATTCCCGATGATCGGTTCGTCGGAATTCAGCGGGCGAGGCAGTTGATCCCATTTGCAAGGCTGCAGCGTGGAATACCGGTTTGGTGGAGCTTCGACAAACTCTGGGAGGTAGGGGTTTTCTCCTACTTGCTTTACTCTTTGGCTAAGAGCCATTTTAATGGTTAGGGATGTTCGGGGCGGGTGGTCGTTCTGGTCGGTTCGAAACTAGGCCCGAGTGAGGAAATCTCTAGGTGGTTTGGACGGTCAAAAGCTTGGTATGGACTGTTGTGTGTGACTTTATATGTGTTGTTATGTTATTGCTATGATTGAATAACATGTGTGTTGTTTTGTGTGATGCATAAGGCAGCTCAAGATGGATTTCGGATTGTTTATTATTAGCCCGTAGCAGGCTAATTTTGGTGTGTTACTGAATGAATAACATGTTGTTTGTTATACGATTTTCGTTAATATATGCATGCGTGATATATTAACATGAATTGATAATGGCATGTGCATTCATATGCACTAGGGTAACCTAGAGCGATGGGTAGTGCATGACATGAAAAACATGGTTGTCGAATGAATTTGATGGGAAGATTTTAAAAATTGCCTTGGAGAGTTGTCCAATAGTTCATCTGGGAGGACCCATGACGTTGGGAAAGTTATCAACAATCACCTCGGGTTGTCGATAGAATTTTATCGGAAATTGGTATTATGTTTTCAAGAACAAAAACCTTTTTGTTTTGAAAACAGTGTTTCTCACACTTGGCTTAGGCATGCGTGAGGGAGTCGGTGAGGGCTTGAGATGTGGGGATGGGTGTATCGCATTCTCATCCATTTCATGTAGACATTTGAGCATGAACATATATGTTTTGCTTGAATGTTTGGTTTTCCATTGCATGAGCACTTGGGTGGGAGTAACCATGTAGGATAATTCCACTCTGGGCATTGCTCCTTTTGTTGAAAAGTGGCCCCAGTGCAGATACCCGGAAAGCGAGCTCAGCTGGTGGCACGAGAAAGAAAGCCGGCCATGTGGCTTGATTCTATATTTTGTAAAACATTTATTCGAGAATGAATTCAATTTTGATATATGTTTTGGCTGTAAGTCATCATGTGCTCTTGAACTATGGTAATATAGTTGTTATTTTGTAGTATGGATGTACCAGGCCCAAGCGCATTGGCCATTTACTCATGTATGGGTCTCATGATATGAGATACATAGGTTTTTCGCAGGTTAACGGTGGTCAATGGGACCCCCGGGGATCGGGGCATCACACATCAACCACAAAGGATGGTGTGTGATGACATTATTTCATATTCTGCGAATAGAGGAACTCCACTGAACTTCATTCAACGTATTGAACTCACTCGCCTTACGAGGATGTTGTGGCCTGATAGTAGCCATCACCCATTCAATGCAATATCCGTGCATATGAAATGTATCTTATTGCTTATTTGTATCATGTCACATATATGATGAATCTTTATGGACACTTTTATCAAACATGCACATCACCAATGCATCCTGGGCAATTATATCAAACATGCATATAATTTCCCTACATTAATTCATTCATGTCGATATATCACACAAGCATATATCAATATCATCTATAAATCATTACCTAGCCAAGTAATGAAGCACTTTATCCTCTAGGCTAAGTGCGACATAACATGTCCACAAAATAGCCTACAACAAGCCATGTAATGGCCATGTTTACACATACAATTCATCACATGTCAATATTTCATCAAACAAGCATGTCATGCCATGAAATTAGTACACTTGGTGTTATGATCAAAATTTCAGCAATGATATGAGCACCAAATGGAAATCACTAGAATATGGCTAGATTCTAGACTCAAAGAGCTTTTCATAGTGTCCAAGAATGCACAAATCGGAGTTCGGACAAGAAAGATATGGTCGTCCGAAGTTGGAGTACACCGGGAGACCCTTCACTGTGGCCAATCACGCGTAGCACGCTCGAGGTTGTAGGAACATTTTGGCAACTCCCGTAAACGCACTTTTTCAACCCAAATTCGCTCCAAAAATAGCCCTTTAACCCGACTACAAATCCGTCCCATGCCAATAACATGGCACAACACCGTTCCAAAATCAGCCCAAAACAATAGCCCGAGAAATTTAGAAATAAAAATGGGAGAATCTACCTCTTGAAGCGTAGCCCCTAGTCGAATCTCCAGACTTTACTCCGCGGTCCAATGAGTTCCGATCGTCGGAATGTAGATTTCCTTTTCTCGCTCTTTCTTTCATTTTTTTTCTCTCTCTTTCTCTCCCTTTTTTTCTCTTTCCCTCCCTTTTTTTTCTCCTTCTCCCTCTCTTTCTTTCTTTCCTTTCTCTCTCTTTTCTTTTTCCTTCTCCTTTCCTTTCTCCTCCTCCCTTCCTCTACGCATTTGCCTCCCATTTTATAGGCATGCCCGGCCCAGCATCCATGTGGACTATAACTGCCATGTGTCATGACACTCGTTGCCTCGAAACGTAAAATTCTAATTGCTCCAAATTCAACAAAATTTGCATAGGTATCTGATTTGGTAGGTAAGTCAGCAGTGAGGTTGATTTAAATATCCGAGGTCTAGAAAAATTCTGATTTTCAACATGTATCGTGGTGGCAAGTTCATCGTGTTTGCCCTATTTTGTGGAAAGTTCAAATTTACCGGGTTTTACAACATGTGTATGACAAAATAAAGTATTAAAAAGTAAAGTAAAAAAAAAGTATTAGCTGATTTATTTCCTTAAGTGACATAATGCAATTTTTATAATTAATATTTTATTATTATTTATGTTTTGATAGTATGATCAATATTTAACTAACAAATTTATTATTTACGTTAGAATTAAATAAATGTTAGATAAAAATAATAAAGGCTAACAAGTATTGGAATGCAGAATTATTTAAGAGTAGACTTAATTTATAAGCAGTAAAATTTTGAAGTCAATAAGTTAAGAATAATTTAATTAAAGAAAACTCAAGTCATTAATAAGTTTAGCAAACTCTTGCATCACTCCTTTGAAGCAACTAAATAATACCAATTTCAATCAATTATCTCCCTACAGAATGAAAAATCAAGAATTATTATAACTTACAATCTAAATAGTCAGCATAAGACATTTCATGAGCAAAAATCAATATGTATTTATTTAATTTAAGGTTTGCATTGAAGGCATTTCACCAATTGACATTAGAAAGTTAAAAGATAAATGTGACTCAAATATAACTTATTATGCAAATAATTTTTCTGTATATTTGAAAAAAAATTGTATTTTGAGCTTGTGTGCGAAGCAATGAGTTTAATTGGAATATATTTTTATTAAATGGGATAAATTATTTCTCTATTTCTTAGAAAATTCAATAATTGCAAATTCTCAAGTGATACTTATGTAAAACATACGTTTCAAAACAAATTAAGCCTATGTGTATTCTTCTCCAAATGAGAGCCGATATATCAAGATAATCACATCTAAAAGAAACCTTAAATTTATACAAGATTGGTGTGAGAGGCTGGGTATCTGTACCCGACTGGCGGGGAGAGCCGAACCAGATCGGAAGGCGGACGGATCGGGAAGCGGTCCTCTCTTTTATGAATCAAAATACAATTCATTTCTCAATAAAACACATTTCAAATACTCATTTTGTAAGGATAATTATCTTTATGAAAATATATCTGCCTTTTCTGTTCAACTTAAAAGGGGCCATCATTTGTTCTCAATACACATTTTCATTCCAATGGCATTATATGCCCATTTGCCTTTCTCTATTCCCACTTTTATACACATTACGATATTAAGCTGTTTTAAATATAAAAACATTTGCAAACATTTGCTTAGTCAATTTTCACAACCTCCAGTTTAATACAAAAGTATCAAAAGTGATCATGGGGTTTAATATCATAGTGGAGCTTACTTTTCTCCATGTAGCAATTTAGGCAGTAGGCCTCTGGCACACGGTATTTGCTTTTGAACTTGTTCCCTAGGTACTGGCGATGATAAAAACAACTTGCTGTGTTCATCATAGTGGTTTTATGATTCTCTCTTCATTTCATTTAACACAAATCATGCGACTTTTTAAAGCAATGCTTTTTGAACCTTTTTGAATGATCAATACTGTCTGTCGTATATATATATTCATTTCATATACGCTGTTTCTGATTCATTGATCATTCCCGAGGTACTTTCATGTCACCAATGCTCATTCAAAAATCAAATCATGCTTTCACAAATGTTACATCATTTTCTTTAAAAAAAATTTGTGTGTTTGGTGTAGGATAACGGAATCATTGGCACGGTCCCGCTGGGCCGTAGGCCGGTGTAAAAAGGTTTTATAACCTGTCTGGTCTCGTTGAAATTTGTTGGTAGTTTGTTAAAATTGTTGTTCAAATTTTTTCGTTCAAAAAACCAGAACCAAAATATTTGAAGGAAACAAACTTGTAGTACAAACAATGATTAGAAAGCAGATCCGAGGCCGCGATAACGTTATTGTCCTTAAGGCAATTTGGCCTGACTTATATCGAGGATAATGGACAATCGTCTCCTAGGATAGAACGGATCTCGTTCCTCGAGTAATGCTGGTCCCGGAGGACCCAGCCGAACTCAACTGCGAACAATCGCACAAAATGAAACGATATGCGTGAGTGAGGAGGAATATTTGTTATTTTTAAAAATAGGGCTTAAGGGAGTATAATTAGCCTAGGAAGTGTCTTCACGAATAGACATGTCAGGTTAAAGGTATGAACCCGAGCAAAATTAATGCGTTACGATGGGGACCCACATCTTTTCATTCATTTAATTTATGATCCCCACATGAATGAAAAGTTACGATATCAATACTCACCGTGTATGCATGAGATGCAAATACGAATTATTCCATGAAGGAAAGCGTTGCATCATGATAAGTAGTATGAGATTTTGAACTTTCCTTAGTGAAGCTATCGGACTTACTCGGTCAATCGTAGACTTGATGTCTTTTGGTATGCGACCTTTAGTGTAAGCTGAACAATAGAAATCACACAACTATTTCGAACAAAATTAGATTCTCCTTTGACTTGTGTTCGTTTTGGCCATGACACCGCTGTCTCCATAGAGTGTTTTAGAGAATTCGGCCTTTGCAATTCTCATAGAAGCGACCCTCACTTCACACTCACATAGGTGATTTATGAACATATAGTTTCATAATCATTAAAAGCTTTTGCTTAACCTTCACATATTAATACTGTCTTTATCCGGGAATGGGTAAACAAATTGAGCCAGTACTCTACTTTGTCTTCATAACTTAGGATTTGCTCCCTTTGAACCTAGATCACGGGATCTCAGTCCACTAGTGGGGTGTCCGCTATGATGACTTGTTTAGAGGCCTTAAACCACGTTCCTTGATGTTTTTGCAATCATCTCTCTAGTTAGGCCTTTTGTCAATGGATCCTGATATTATCTTTTGACTTCACATGGTGATGGTGATAATTCCACTAGAAAAAGAGAAGTTGTCTTACGATTGTCATGTCTTAGGCGTATGCCGAGACTTACCGTATACATGACATTCGCGCCCTTCCTATTGGCCGACGACTATCCTGATGTATACATACAACGGGCATTGGTTTAAAAGCGATGGGAATATCTTCCAAAAATTTGAAGCCACTTGGCTTCTTCTGCTATCCAAAGCAATAAGTGCGATTCCATAGTGGATCTAGCAATACAAGTTTGTTTGGATGATTTCAAAGACACTGCCGCCCCACCAAGTGTGAATACATATCCACTTGTTGATTTTGTCTTTGATGTCGATTTATCCAATTTGCATCACGGTATCCTTGAAGTCTTGCCGAATATTGCAATGTAATGCAAAGCATAATCTTGAGTATGCTTTAAGTGACTGATAAGCGTTCATAGCTTTCCAATGATTTTCATTTTTGAACTAGCGTAAATCGACTTAACGCTAACCGCACAAGCTAATATCAGGCTAGTACGATTCATGACATACGATCGCGCACAGTATACTAGCATACTCATTTTGAGCTTTGTTTTCACCAGTATTCTTAGAAAGATGTAAATTAACATCGATCGGAGTCTTTACTGGTACAATACCTAGATTCTTGCACTTTCCAAGAATCGTTTCAATATAATGGGATTGTGATAGAGCTAATCGCTCAGGATGTCTTGCTAGTTTTTAACTCACAAATAACATCAACATGACCCCATTATCTTTCATTTCAAATTTACTTGCAAGCAAGCATTTGATTTTCTTAATAGTCTCTATATATCACTTCTGATATAAACATGCTCGTCTACATATGGACATAAAATGGCAAAGCATTCTGAGTTGCTTAACATATACACATTTATCGCACTCATTAATCTTGGAAACCATTCGATGACATGACTTAGTCGAATTTGGCATGCATTGTTTTGGTGCTTGTCTCGATCATAGAGTGACGATAAGCCGACATACTTTTCTGCTCTTGTCCTAGAACAATGAACTCTTGGATTCCAAATATATTTCTTCTTTAAATCTCCATTTAAGGAAGGCGTTTTATCCATTTGATGGATTTCAAGCTTATACACCCCATTTGCTATGGCAATTAGCATCCTTATAGATGTAGTGCAGTAACGGGTGAATAAGTATCGAATAATCAAGACCTTCTCATTGCTTGTATCCTTTTACTACAAGCCTGGCCTTGTATTTATCAATGGCACCATCGCTTTCATTTTCCTCTTGAGAAATCCACTTACATTGTAGTGGTTTATTGCAGAGGAAGGTCGACCCGATTTCCGTGTGATTTGACAAGATGGATTCTTCGCTATTGATAGCTTCTTTCCGGAAGCGGGGCTTACGGCAAAGTCACGGCTTCCTTGAATGTCGAGGTTCATTCTCCAACGAATACGTTAAATCGGGTCAAAAGGCGTGGAAGTCCTTTGTCTTTTACTAGTCTAGGTTCATCCTCCGTTGGATCACTTCTAGATATAGTATCCGAGACCTCTTATTATTATCAATAGACTCATATACTATGTTATACGAAATATATTTTCAAAAACGAAGCGTCCCTTGATTCAATGATCGTGATGACATGTATATGCGGGATCTCGACTTGTGAACAAGAAGAAAAGCGATATGCATTGCTATTACGAGTATATCGGTAGAAAACCTGATCGATAGTCTTTGGTCCTACCTTAACCTTTTTAGCTTAGGAACCGCAACCTTAGCGAACACCCCCACGCTTTGAGATAATTCAAGTTAGGCGTACGCCTTTCCATTTTCTCATAGGGAACTTCATAATCTTAGGCCAACAAAAACTTATTGAAAACAGTTAGTGTTGAGACCAAAACATGTATACAAAATTTACAACAATACCGGAATATAACTAATCCTGGCATGACGCCATAAAACTTGTAAGGACCGTGCATAAACAAATTTATATACTTGTCCTTTAAGGTATGAATTAATCCCGAAACAGCGGCGCCATAAAACTTGTTGGCGAACCAAAACACATGTACAAATTTCTGACGTTATTGCAGGACTATTGACTAGTCCCGACAACGAGCGCCATAAACTTGTTGGTAGACAAAGAACACATACAAATTTAAATCATTTTCAATTAAAGTTTTGGCCCGAATATCTTTATGAAGTGCACGCAGTCGACAAGTAATAAAATGGATATAAGTCAGATATCGATCACAGAGAGATCTGGAAATTTAAAATCAACTACCACAACTACTCGGAAGCTCGTACTATTTAGACCATAAAATGCTATTGGTGTCTGACTTAAGAAGTGAGAATTATAATTCAAAGGAAAATAAATGAACATCAAATAGATGAAATATAAGAATAAAATAATACGATTCATACAGAAAAGAAGCCCCAGACCTTGAAGAATTATCTTTCGGAGAACACATCGCGGAATACCACTATAGTGAAGTATCAATTCCTGTAGTTAACACTGATAAAATTTCTCGATTATTTCAGAATTTAGAATCTGTCCAAGGTGTGTAGCAGTGCAGCTGGATCTCTCCAAACTCCACATTTCATTATCTAATTTTTACCTGATTCTCTCGAATACAGGGAATGAGATAACTACTTTTAAAAAGGATTTCCTGAATCTGGGTATTTTTCTTTTGCAATACTTCATACCCATTTATGGACATGAAGCCTTAGCTCCCAAGTTATCGGTCAGAAAGCAAGGATTATCTATTCCAAGTTGCTCGTCTCGAAATTAGAATAGATCACCCTCTCCTTGATTAGATCTCAGCTAACACGGGATTGGCTTCACTATCCGAATTGAGGTGAACTCTTTGTTTGTTTAGATGGATAACTCGTTCAACTCGATCTTGATTTCAAGCGAGAAGAGGATTTATCCAAGTAAACTCACAAAGCTCAATAGATCTTGAATAGCAGGTTAATATACCTTCAAAAGAAATGCCACATTACTCCCGGGAAGATGTCTTTCTTTGTGTCACTCGAGGACCTCCTTGAAATCGAGCAATGAAAGCAGTTCTTAAGCGAATTTATCTGAGCGTGTGAGATCTAACCTAACAACCCAAAACCAGAAGTAAATTCATAAGCCCCGGAAATTAACAAAATTTGTTGGAAGCGACTCACAGGAAAGATAATTTCGACTATAACATTCACGCAATGGAAGTGGGTTCCTCGATTCTTGAATTAATCTGACATTCCTGCACGATCCATAGAAATAAGCGCAGAATTGAAACTGAAACAATGAATTCCGAAATTTGCCGAACTTCCAAAGCATTCAGGTAGTAATTTGAAAAAAATTGAATTCCGCATTCAGCCGACTCAAAAGCGATAACATCAGATCCGAGAAAATTCGCGAGTAAAAATACGAAAAGGAAAATAATCTACTGCAAAAAACGGCGGAAATAAAAAAAAATAAAAAGAAAAGAAAAGAAAGAAAAGAAAAGAAAAGAAAAAAAATGAAGCCTTAGGCTACGGATCTCTACTTACGATCGCCTCGACCTCCTTTCCTAATGGGTAGGCTGCGTATTTATGGAGTTTTTCTCAGTTGGGCCCACTAATCGATGTATCCTATTTGTGAATTTGAGTGAATGCGGCCCGATTCCTTTATTCAAGTCGGGACCTCAAATTCCTTGTCCGCGACATCATCAATAGCCGACATCGATCTCATGTCGCGACATCGACAAAGTTTAATGACCTTTGGCGGTCTTTCATGTTGTCACGACACCAATCTATGCCCTTGCAGGTTTCAGTTGCTCGCTTATGATGTCGCGACATCAAGGTCTTGTCGCGACATTAGCTTATGTCTTTTGGAGGTTTCACTGGTTGCTCTTGATGTCGCGACTTCAGTCCTTTGTCGCGACAACAGCTTCAGTGGAATCATCTTCATTCTTCCAAACCTGTTGTAGCTTCAAGGCAGTTCACATGTCGCGACAACCCGATGCTGTCGCGACATCACTCTCTTAGCTTGTAGTTAATCCTCAGTTGCTTATCATCATGATTCACATGTGACACACTCTCATTTCCTTCAATTATCTTGATGTAAGCGACCTCTAGCAGATTTATTGCACACCCCAAAACTGCATCAAGGAATCAGCCAGTTGTTTTCGTTTCTGCTCTACCTTTGACTGCACTTTTCCTCCACTTATTGCTGCATTTTTCTTCTTTCTTTCTCTCTTCCTGCTAATAACAAATTGGTGAGTTTCTTCATATTTCTGCATATTAATTATTCTTTTTTTAGATGAAAATCAAACAGAAAAATGGACTAAAAATAGATGACTTTTAAGCTCATCAACTGGCTTAGGGAAAAGTGACATGAACACATGTGTTTTCCCACATATATGCTTCGGAGACAGGAGAAGAATACGTGTGGCTGGCTTGATGGGGAGATTAGGTGGCCCAGGACGGTTTGAAGAGGCTTGTGGAAGTATATTTCAAAAATCTATTCACCATACGGATGCCTCTGAGATCCTATCCTAAGTGCACATAAGAAGATGGCGGCCGGCTGAACCGAGATACTTAGAGACAAGTTTGAGGCAAGGGAGATTAAGGAGGCGGTGTTCTATATGCACCCGGACAAATCATAGGGCACGGATGGTATGAACCTAAGTTTTATTAACTAACTTGGGATATAGTGGGTGACCAAGTTACATATGCATGTCTGGGTGTTCTAAATAATGGAGTGCTTCCGGAGCTTTGGAATGAAGCACATGTTGTGTTAACCCAAAGAAGGAGAGCCCTCGGAAAATGGCTGATTTGAGACCAATTGCACTCTGTAATGTAAAGGTTTTGGCAAACCGACTGAAGTGTATCTTGCCAAAGATTATTTTAGAACCCCAGAGTGCTTTTATCCCAAGCAGGCTCATAACTGACAACATTATGACAGCCTTTGAAATTCGTCATTTTATTAAGAGAAAGGGACAATGCAAAAATGAGGTGATACTTGATAGCCCGGTATGTCGAGAGCATATGATGGCTGGAATGGCAATTTCACGAAATAATGCAAAACTAGGGTTTCATGATAAATGGGTTGATTTAATCTGCGGTGTGTTTGTTGATCTGATACAAAATCATACACAATGGCACAGATTGGTCCCATCACACCGAAAAGAGGGCTTCGTCCAGGTGACTCGCTCTCCCCCTATCTATTTATTATTTGTGCTAATAGTCTATCTTCGGCCTTTAAGGAGACAAAGGACTTATCCATTGATCTGACATTGAATCTGCACCCCTATTTCTCATTTGTTCTTTCTTGAAGCGATATTATTTTCCTTCAAAGGCATGCCCTAGGGAATGTAGTCGTAAGAATGCTTGATCATTATGAAAGAGCATCGGGGTAGAAAGTCTCATAGAAAGCCGGTACCTTTGGTCAAATGTCTACGATAGGACAAATCGAAATGTGTGCATTGTTGGGTATGACTAATCACGGGCTTAGAGGAAGAAATATCTGAGAGTCTTGGCCATCATTAGGCGAACAAGCAATTTCGCCTATATTAAAGACAAAGTTTGGAGAAAATTTATGGGGGAAGCTGTTTTAATGGCGAATTTTTGTAATACCTGTCTTACTGCAGTACAGAAAAAAATATTTGAATAAACTATAACAAATATTTTAATAAAAACTACAGTGCAAATACGAAGCAGACGAGGAAACGGGCGAAAAAAAATATGTGACGAGCGTTCGATTCCACATAAGCGACGAAACAATACTAGTACATTACATGAAACAAGCAAAAATAGCATAAAGTATGTTTCGAGAGATATATAATATACTTAGTATATTCATAATTTGGTTGAATCATGTGGCTCTTGTTGAACATATTACAGTATATATGTTAGAAGCTATTTCGTTTATTCACGAAGCGAGCAAACAAACAAAATAATTCGTGAATCGAAAAATACATGAAGAACTAATTTAAATTCGGAAAAAAAAAATACGTAAATACGTAAGCGAAGCAGAACTAAATTCGTGAACCAAAAATGCGGAAAAAAAAACCGTAAGCAGACTGCGAAATTCGTCTTAAGATTGTTGTTCAAATTTTAAGTTCAAAAAGCCCGAACCAAAATATTTGAAAAAAACAAACACGTAAATCTGAGCAATGATTAGAAAGCGGTCAAGGCCCAGCGATGCGTTGTATTCGCCAGCGAGTTTGGCCCTCGACATAAGAGGATGAACAATCGTCTCGGGATAGAGGAAGCGGATCTAGTTTCCTCGAGAGTGGTGCGGATCGGAGGACCACGACGGGCTTCAACTGCGAGCGATCACACAAAATGAAATGATATACGGTGAGAGTGGAGAATATTTGTTTTTAAAAATGGGAAAACCGGGAGTATAAATAGCTAGAAGTTTCTCCACGAGCAGGACATGTCGGTTCGAAAAGGTATGAGAACCAAGCAAAGTGCGTTCGATGAGGACACACATCTTTCATTCGTGTTCCGGCAAAATCGATGCGTGAACTCTATCCGTCTGCATCTCACCTTTGAGGCTGCGGATCGGAATTGACTTCGATACGTTCGTTCGAATCTAGTTTGACCCTCATTGGTATACCAATCTATCCTTAACTCGAATATGAAGGATAACAATCTATTATTGGCATTAAAAATTAGTCATAGAAATTTATAATAGGGTACATACATTTATACTCAAATACTTTTATTTCAATACCTATGCAGTTTTCCTTGGCAATCATTCCTATCCAGTTTCTCAAATCATAAAATAAATCAATATGCGGTTTTATTGAAAATCATTTCAATAATTCTTATAAACAATTCTGATACTTGAAATAAGAGAATAATAAGAGAATGAACCAAAAGGTTGTATGATTCTATCATTGATATCTCGACTTCAATTCGGGTTTTCCTCGTCGCCAACCCCTAATGCATCACAATTAGAGAGCAATATCAGTTGTCTTATTTAGGTTTCTAGTTAGGGTTGTTTTCTACCCAACACAACTTCACTTGTCCATTGTTCCTCTATAAATCTATTTTATTCAGAAATTGAAATCATCCAATTTGGAGCACTGAAACTCCAGATATGTCCTAAACATCCAAGACTATTCTATTTTCAACCTGAGCAGACTTGCCCAATCAGAATCCTTTAGGCGAATTTCTGGGTCCTTGGGCTCCAATTTGAATACACTTATTTGAGGAAATTTGTTCTCCTAGAAGTCTAGTTTACCCAGAAATTTGAATCACTTAATTTGGATGAGTGAAACTCAACTTATGGCCTAAATACCAAAACTGTTCCGAAACACCAAAACTGTATTAGAACTGAATCAAAATTGACCCGAAAACAGAGCCTCACTTTGACGAATTTCTAGGTCTAATGGGGTCTAAATTTGGATACACTTATTTCAAGGATATTTGTTCTTCTAGAAGTCTAGTTTACTTAAAAATTTGAATCACTCAATTTGGATGGTATAATATTTATATTTAAATACCAAAAACTATTCCGAAACACTAGATGTGCTAAGCCCAGACAGAATTGCCCAAAATGAATACTCCCACTTTGTGAATTTCTGGGTCTAATGGGATTGGGTACAATTATTTCAAGAAGATATATTTCCTAGAAGTCTAGTTTATCGAAAATTTAGATCACTCAATTTGGATGAGTGATGGCTAAGTTATGATAAAAGCAAAAACATGGGTTTTGAAAAATTTGTGACATCTCCCCTAAAGCCTTATTTCCTTTATACAAAAATTCTTTAAAACCAATCCTAACCCAAAAAGCACTTTGAAACTTAACCCAAAACAACATCAAAACTGATCTACAACCATTTAAAACACTTCCACATTCTGATTTGGGTTTGATCATTGAACCACGACATTTGGGGAAGTTAGAGTTAGTTCACTTAGCAAATCTTGATTCTTCCCACTTCAACTGACTCTAGTTCATTTTGTAGATCAAATGGAACCCAAGATGGAGAGAATCCACACCAACTTGGCTCCCTCTCTACACGTGTCCTTCTCTTCTCTTTTTACCCGAATAGAACTCTCATTCTAAGACGAATTTGGTTTAATCCACAGCCTTATAGGCCATGTTTAGCTCCCACATTTTTGCTCATTTTCCCATTTTTTTTGCATTTTGGTCCTTCTTTTGTCTTTCATTTATACTTCATTTCATCAAATTTTTCATTTTGGCATATACACTTACTCATTTATGACCATTGGGTCCTTATTTTGATATTTTATCAATTTAACCTTAATTCTTATACAATTTCCGAGTTTTATCATTTTTTTTTGTTCTTTCACAATATAAATTCCAGAAAAATACAATTTAACTTATTTTATACTCTAAACATGTTATAAAATTGGTAGGGTATTTTTGGGCGTTACGTGGTCAATTAACATATTCTTATATTTAAATATAAAATCAATTCAATATTTGACAGCTAATATATGCAAACTTAATTGGAGGCGTATGGTTTGACAGCTAATACCGTATGCAAACTTAATTGGAAGGGTATGCTATGGTCGGTAGTACATTAGACATAGGGAAAATGTGTATAAATGCTTTTGACTTATACCCACAAGTCTAATTTTCTCCCTGAGATTTTTTCGGTCCACAGGTGCTCTCGACTTTAGCACCGTAGCTGATCTATGCCTCTGACATCACGGACTTGCCCAGATGGATAAATAGGAGTTGTCTGCGCGACAATGGATTTTTAATACTCGTTTGTCTATATGTGTTAGTCCGTGATGATAGAGGCATGAATGAGTTACGGTATTAAACGTCGAAAGCACGAGTAGACCAAAAAAAAACTCAAGGACAAAACTAAACTCATGATATAAAGTGAAGAACATTTATGCACATTTCCCCCTAGACTTGGCATACCCCATTAGTGTCTTGAGAAGATATCTGGTTGATCCAGGTCAGTTATAATGGAGGGCAGTCTAAATACGAGTCTCTAAAAATCGGACCGTCTGGCCAGATAGAACGTTGTTTCATTCCGGTTTGATCTAAATCGTGTCCAAACGGTTCGAACCACTGACTCAACCGGCAAACAGATGCTAATTTTCTAAAACTGGTCATCGGTTCAAACCAGCCTACTATATTGTGTCCTCAATGTTCCACAGATGCTAATTTGCTAAAACTGGTCATCGAGGGTCTCTTTTTTTAAATGGATTATGTCTCGAAGATTCCAACCATTTTGGTTAGATATTTTCATTCTGAATCCCACATCTCTCCTATCCCTCGAATAGGGGCCTCACTAAACAAGGGAGAATAAGCTTTATAAAGTGCTCATTGTTTTCTCTTACAATCAATGTGGGACAGTTTTCACTTTAAAAACTCAAAAGTCGCACAATCATGGAGCATGAAGAATAGCCTGGTAGCCCATCCTTGGCTACTCACATGATATTTTATTAATTTTAAGTCTGAAATTTTTATATTTATTATTTTCGTGATATAATATAATATATTATTAATTAAATAAACCATTTTTTTGTTTGAATGTATTAAATTCAGTGTGATATTTTTTTAATAATTAATATATCCATATATTTATATTTGAATCTCAATATTATAAAAAATTGAATATTGATGATTTTATATTTACCCAAATAATATAATATTTTCTAAAATTACATAAATATAGTTTTTTGAAAGGGAAATTGTAAATAGTTAGAATTAAATAAACTAATTTTCTTTTATTTTGACAATGATTAAATTTAGACATGATCTATTTTTCTAAAAATCTCCATAATATAAAAATGAACATTAATGATTTTTAATTAATTATATATATATATATATATATAATATGATGTTATTGGTTTGATCGCAGTTCAACCACGGTCCGATTACTAAACCGTGAGTCGATAGCTTTTTAGGTTTAGTCATTGATCCGATTTTAAAACATTAGTCTCCACCATGGGGAACCAAGTTTTGAATCTACCATGTCTAGATAGGTGGATTCTGATTACGAAACCGAGTATGTTTCTCAATTATTTTAAATTCAAGTAAGGACAGTAACTATATTTCTTAATTAATTGGACTTCGCCAAAACCAAAAATTTATTTGATATTTTTTTAAGAGAATTATAAAAATAATACTTTAATTTTTTAAAATAAAAATTTATTTGTCCATCATGCCAACTCATGTGGTAGAGCATTCAAGGGCATAGGAAGGGGAGGGGTCCCGAGTTCAAGTCCCATTGAGAACAGTTTATTACATTGTAACTAAAGTGTTTAGCCGTAAAAAAAAAAAATTCATTTGTAAAATGTTATCACTTGTTTATTGTTTCAATTTTTAAAAAATTAATGCCCTAATGTTTCATTTTAGTTATTCTTTATTTTTTTCATTATATTCTAAAACAAGCCTTAAAATACTATTTAAATAATTAAAACATGTTGTCATAAGCGTTTCTATTTTTTGCTTCCTAATAAAAGAAAATTATTGTCTATCATGCTTAACTCAAGTGGTAAAACGTTCCCGGTTTCAAACGAGCGAAAGGGCATGGGGAGAGTTAGGATTCGAGTCGTGGGAAAATTTACTACCTTGAAATTATAGTGTAAAAAAAATTATTTTGGGTTTTGTTTTGAAAGCGTTCTTGAGAACAATTTTTGAAAACACAGAGAACACCATTTTAGGGTTATTTTATTTTATTTTAAAAAAATGCCATTGTTTTCAAAATTTAGTATTTTTTATGTTCTTTGTAAGATATGAGTGTTTGGTCTAGGTCACAATCCTTGATGTTCGGACTATGATCTCGTTCAGACATTAGTGTAGTGCGTCTGAACTCCCCCTGAAGGTCTTAGTGTGTGTAGAGCATATGTGATACAATAAAATAAAAGCATACACAATCTTTTACGTGGTTCAGCAACCTGCCTCCATCCATGGGGCTGTGCCTAGATGCAAGAATTTCTACTTATATGATTCAAGGTTTACAATTAGTCTTATGTGGTACGAGGCTCTCTCTCAACCCATGACCTTTCTTAAAACCTAATCACTCATAGTGGAATTCGGAATGAACTCCCTATATTCCTATCTCTATAACATTGCACACCCATACCCACGTTACATCAATATAAGATAAAGAAAATAAAGAACATCATCTTTCATGAAAGGTGAAAGACTTTTAATGTGCAATACCTCAACCGAGTATCTGCACTCCACACTCCTTCAGCATGTTCGGACTTCACTTGTTCTTCGTCAAGTGATTCGTCCGTTATGCAACTAGCTAATGTGATCACATTTGCTGCTCTTGAGATGCACAAAATTTTATAAATGTAAAGGAACATAGTTAGGGGTAGCAAGATCTTCTATACTCATAGTGGTATATAGGGTCGTTCATGGGAAGAGTATTCTTTACAAACAATGAATTTTCAGCGTAGTTCAAGTAAAAGAAAAATTAAAGCAAATAATTCAAAATTTTGATTTTTGTGAGAAGAGATGGTGAAATCTGATTTTTAGCAATAAAAGAAAGACCTTAGGGCTTAGGGATTCACTAAAACACCTAGAGAGGAATTAGAGAGGTATAAAAATGCCCGGTTGTCGAAGAGAATTGACACCAGATAATCCTCTCGACCCGGCAAGTGGTCCTAAAGAGATATGAAAAATTCCTAACTCTCAAGTATGAAGTGGTCACTATAAACACTCCAACCTAGGTTCTTCCTTTAATAGTTAAGAAGAGATATATGTTACGGTGGATGCAAGACAATCCGTGCATCTTAAGCCCACATAGAAGAAAGAGACTCCGATGAGATGCAATGCATCACACAACTCTCTCTTGGTGTCCTTCCACAGATACACCTAACAACCATTGAGTCCTCACCAAAGCGAATGTGTACCTTTGGATTGAAAGGCTCTCTCGAAACTTCCGTTTGGTAATGCCTTAGATTCACCTTTACCCTAATGAAGAAGTCTACTCCTCCATAGAATGTGTCACAACATCCATGAACAAGAAGAATATGGGCAAAGCATGTAAAAAAATAGAAACTTTATTCAAAGATTGTGTAGAAAGATTTTTAGCCCTAAGAACAAACTAAAAATTTCAAAAACTAAAAGATATTCCAAAGATAATTTGTTTCATCTTGTCTCCCCTTATTTATACACATTCTGGACTTAGGGAGCAAGCTACAATGTTTCCTAATTGAGTACAACAACTTTGGAGGCTAAAATGGTTCGAGTACGAGATTTCACACTCACTCATGCTAGTGTGAGAAAATCTCGCACGCACTCAGGTGAGTGCGAGTTTTCCCGCTACAACGATTCTTTGAGATTTTTCTGATTTCTAGCGCTTTGAATTGGCTTCAATCTCTTTCCTTCATGTCCCCATGGCCTTTGATCATGAGTGAGTCCTCGGAAGCTCCAAATCATCACTCTAATCTAAAGTGTTGCTTTTAGGTTGTAAACCTTGCATTATGCACAAGCTAAGTGGAAACATTAAAAATTTTGCTCTTGAGATCAACAATTCACCTAATTGGTTAGTTGGGCATAGTTACCTCTCAAATGGGTAGGAAGATGTAGAAATTAAGCTTGTAAAAATACCACTTTTGAGCAATTATCACACCCTCAACCAACTTATTGTTATTGGGTCTCGATCCAACATCATATCGGATTATAACGGAAAAACAGGTACTTATCGAGATATCAGCCTAAGGTATCTCTTAGTTCATCAAAATCAAAGCCCACATTCCGCAAAGGGAAAGAAACGATTTACCTTTGGTTTTGGCCTTCTTTGGTGTAGGTGATGAACCAATGGCGTAGGATGGCAGCCAAACAGGAGTGCTCCAAGTGCAATACCTCCAATGGTGATCCACACGAAAAAGGTTGAAGAAGACCTCCAAAGGATGGTTTGATTCAGTTTTGGTGCTAGCCCAGCTCCCTAGAATCACATAGAGAAAGCGTGTAAGAGATAGAAATAGAGCATTAAGAAGAAAGCGATTCCTCGTGTGCAGGTGTTATGTGATGGCTAGGGCTAGAAGTGGAGCTTGTATATCAGCCCTTATCCTATCTAAAGGACCAAGATACCCCTCATTAAAGAGAAGTGGTCGGCCATGTGGCTTTAAGCCCATTGGGGCTTGCTCTTTGGGGGTTTTTAGCCCATATTTGATCCTAATGACATATGTACTCATCCATATGGCCCCAGGATTCACTTAATCCAGAGATTATCCATCTTTAGAGCTCTCTCTTTCCATTTCGATCAAATCCGAACATTTCCTTTCAACTTGGATCCAATCCAAGACAAAATTACTTCTACACATCTTCTAAGTGAGTGACCCATTAGGTTTTCGGTAATGTTGGCCACTTGAATCAACTCTTTGATTAGAGCAAGTCATGAGTGGTATCTAGCAACACATCATGACCCCAAATTGATCAGAGAGTCAAGGGTTCGACTACAAACCTTTCCATATGCAATATATTGTGCAATTTTATCCTTTCACTCTATACTATGCGGAGCTTGGTTTCAAAGCATGAATTTATGCATATGCTCCTTAGATGAACTAGTCAGTGTATTTATCTTGTCTCAAAGATCCATTACTCAAAGTATGCCACTATGACCCCTTTTCATGGCATTATCACTATGGCTAGAATTCGAGTAATGATCTATATAAGAGAAGGCCTAGGAGTATACCCTCCTTCTATCATGGTGGTGAATCCTCTGTTAATACGCTCGATTACGAGCTATCTTAAGTCATCACCCTACAAGCAACCTCTCTTGAGGTAACATAACTTGACTGAGATTTTCCAACTAACTGCCCCACCATTTAATGTGAACACATAACCTGGTTGAGATTTAGAGTAATCTTTATCAGATTGGAAGCTGGCATCTATATACCCCTTCACATGAAGATCACTATCTTCATATCCATATATCAAGAATAAATCCTTAGTCATTTTTAGGTACTTAAGGATATTCTTGACAACCACCTAATAACCCTCACTATGGTCAGACTGGTATCTGCTCATGACATTTAGAGCATATGATACATTGGGTCTAGTACATATCATACAATACATAATTGATCTTATAGTTGAAGCATAAGGGATCAAACTCATGTGTGTTCTCTCATCTTATGTCCGGGGATACATGGACTTCGAGAGTGTAATCCAATGAATCATGGGAATGAACCCTCTCTTGGACTACTCCATGCTAAAAATCTTTAGCATCTTATCTATGTATGTTGATTGTGAACAACCTTTTAGATTTATCTCTATAGATCTTAATCCCCAAAATATAGGTTACTACTCGAGTCTTTGATTAGATACTTGAATAGTGCTTTAGATCTGTTTATTAGGGGTTTGAGTACTTTTTGTGTACTAATAAGTATAATTAACTTGATAGGCACATAAGGTCATGGCTATCATCTATAGATAGCATTTTGTGGCTATTTTTTGTAGTTTGCAAGATAACGGTAAAATTATCAAGTCGATTCAAACACGAGGAACAGGTTGGACACAAATGTTGTAGATCAAAATCCGAGGAGGAAAAATGGAAAACAAATAAAGAAAATAGAGCACTGCAAAAATCAGCAGGGTTGTGAAATTTTTGCAACCTGCAAATTTTCGCAAGTTGCGAAATTACATAACCTCTTGAAATTTTAAGCAAGTTACAAAATTCGTAACATATTGCTTCCTTTTGGCCTTTTGGCCCCTTGTGACTTCAGTTGACCCACCTTTTTGTGATTTTCCCATTTTACCTTCATATATCATGGAGTATTGAGGACACTTTTGTATTTTCTGACTTTGGAGCACTATATAAGCTCAAAACAAATTTTGTACGAGGATTGCAGTGCACTCTGATGAAATAAGAAGCCGGTGGTGGGGTGGGAGTTTTCCCGCTTGTTTTCTTTGTCTTCATTTTCTCTCCCTTTCTTCCACTTTCTCGGCTGCCAAACACCTCTTGAGAATGACAACTCAAGGGATGGTTGGCTAAACCTCCTTTATCCTTGAAGAGGAGGGCTACTGGACTACAGTTTTTGAGGTAAAATGATGATTCTCTGTTTTTAATGCAAGCATTTATTTCCATTAATGTTTCTATCTCTCTTCTAGGTTAAAATCCCTTGATCCTTGATTGACCCAGTGTTGGCAATCTTTTAGAGATTCGATGGATGCTGACTGCTGATCCACTTTGAATTCGATTAGTTTATATTTATTTGCCACTATAGGGTAGATCAAGGAGATATGTTTTCACTATCGGGGAGCATTAATGTCCAATAAATGCTATATTTCAAAAAGGAAAAATTATTAGGGTTTAGTTTTTATAGTTAAACAAAGATTCGGTTCGGGAATTGAATATAGGTCATCCTCCCCAATGTGAGGAAAAGAACCCGAGATCCTCTCATTTACCTTAGGACCTCAATCCCAGTAGCCTGATGCTTCAAGGAATTCTCTTTTATATTTTACTTCATTTTATTTTCAGTTTCAACCATTGACCTTTATTTTTGCAAACCTTAAATCCAAATAAATTCATAGGTAGAACTTCACTTTTAAATCATTTATGCGAAAACCCATCTTTGTGTTGACCCTAGGCCACTATACTGCATTAGCCATGCTACGGTAGTAGGAAGATGGGATTTATAAATTTTTGTTGATTCCGACACAACCTGCGCTTGCGAATCAAATGGCGCGGATTACGGGGATGGTGCCTTTATTGCAAATGTTGATTTATTAAACTTGTGATCCACATCACAGAATGCGGTGAAATTTCAATCCTTTTGTCTTTCCTTTATTTCTCCTAGCCAGTTCCTTTATTATGTGATTCAATTTTAAAGCGTCTATATACAATTTCTTTCTTTTTAATCTTAGCTATGTAACCTTACCCATTGCTTTGGTTTCATTTCTTGATGTTTTGTGTTGTTTTCTATAGGAGTTTATACACCAGGATGATACATAACGGCGGGTTAGAAAGGACCAGTGCTCCACAAGAACAAGGCAATGAAGTGAGCTTGAACAGTTAACAAATGGAGCCTCCACTTGAGGAACAAGCAGGCAGCCAAGGGATGCGAGAGGAATCCCGATGCATATATGGGACCATGAGGACCATATACACCCTCCCGAGTGAGTGCACCTTCATGCATTGTGCCTCCTCAGAGGACATAATTATTAAGCCCAACATTGTGCCCCTGCTCCCCACTTTCCCAGGATGGAGGTAAATCCCTATTCACATGCGGGAGTTCGGGAAGTATGCAATCCTTGGGACATCTCCTATGTGGATACGAGTAAGCCAGAAGTTCACCCTCGACTACGAAGGACAAAACAGATTTTAGCTCAACTCCTGAGATTAGAGGACCATCGGAAATTGGGCATACATGGAAGGCGGTGCAGAAAAATTCTTGACACCCATAGAACCAATAATCTGAAGAAACGATTTACACCTTTATGGCCGAAATGAGAAGTGATCCTGGGAGAGGTGCACAGGAATATGTCTGTACTTACCATGGCTTTAATACTTGGATCTTTGGTTAATCACTTCTATGATGGAATGTCCCTGCTATGAAGCGATTGTTGAAACTATGTGGAAGAGACTTCGCGAATAAAAATCGAGAAAAAGAAGCCATGGACTTCTACGAATTATGTTCTTTGAGACATCTAAAGCACGGGATGAACCAGCTCTAGATAGGCCTGAGGATGGGAGACACATGGCGCCGTCGAAAAGGGAGGCATGTATTCCTCGGAGGACACGGAGATGAAACAAAGGCTGTCCACCTTGGTAAGAAGGTTGGAAGAGCTAGAAATGAGAAATCAACATGAGGTGTGAGCAGCCATTTGGCTCTCACTTGCCCAGTAAACCGTACTTCGTTTGCAGTCCTCTTTAGGCACGAGAGTGTGCCCATTTGTTCCTTCAGTGAGGGATATGATGACTTAACAAGCCAATGCTGTGGGCCAATACAAGCCATCGACCAATGCCCCATACAACAACACATATAATCCCAATTGGAGGAACCATCCTAACCTCCACGGAAACCAAGCCTCCGACATATATACCCCGTGAATTACCTGTGATAGTATGATTCTTCGTCAGCCATCCACCACCATCCTCATCTCCGTTGACCAAGTATAGTGAATTTGAGCAAAGTGGTGGGACAATTTTAATGAAAGAGCGGTAGTGAATGCCCGGGGCTAACTAGAGGATTGATCTGATGAAGGCGTGAGCAAGAAGATAGAACCTGTAGTTTGAAATTTCATAGGGTGACAACTGCGGTACTGATTTCAAGGTTGACCAACTTGAGGTGCGAGAAAAGGGAAATTTCCCTCTCAAACATAGCCCAATCCTAGGGGAGTGCATGAATTGAGCTCTTTCAATGATCCAATACCAGGATAGATGAAGTTAAAGCAATTATCACTTTGAGAAGTGGTAAGGAGGTTAAACAACCAGTCCCGAGCCAGTGAAAGAAGAAGGCCGGGAGGCGAAAGAATTTGAAGCCCCAGAGGAGGAAGTGATCAAAGAATGCGGTGAAAAGAGCACCGCACTTTTTGTAAACACTAAGGCCCCCGAAAAGGCCATCAACTAGGCTGAAATATTATTAGAGGTGCTAAGGCGGGTGGTCGACATCCCACCTTGACATGATTAAACGAGGTCGACATATGCCCGATTTTAAAGGACTATGCACATTGAAGAGGGTTAAATGTTGACAAAGGCCTTCCCAAACCAGAACAAGTCAATGCCATCATTCGTCTGAGAGCTCTGAAGTAAAGTACAAAGATGCGGTTACCCTACCATCACCGGTGAATACTCGGGCACTTGTGTAGAAAAGGCCTTTGCTAGACTTGGGGCTAGTGTAAACCCTACGCATGATCGATGTATAAGCAACTCGGTTTGGGAGAATTAAAACCCACTTCCATCACATTGTCCCTTGCAGATAGATCCATAAAAATACCAAAGGGCACTATGGAGGATGTTTTAATATAAGTGGATAAATTCTACTATCCTGTAGACTTTGTTGTGCTTGTCTGAGAACCGGTGCGAGTGGGAACTAATTGTATTACTATCATCCTCGGAAGACCCGTTCTTGGACACTTCAAATGCGATTATCAATTGCGAAATGAAGTTATGCAACACATTTGGGAACATGACCTTGGAACTCGACATCTTCCATGAGTAAAAGAGCATATGTAACCGGTGGAAGGGGCCTAGAGAGGAAGTTTGCATAATTGATAGAATTATGCAGAGAGCTGAGACGTCAGCGGTAAAATGCGGGATATGCTAATTGAGGAGGCTGTTTGGTATTACGAAATTTGCGGGAAGTCGAAGACTTAGATACTGTACATGGGCAATGGAGAAAAAAAGAAATTCTACGCTGCGATTAAGGAAGGAACAATTGAGCCTCAAAAATTTGGATCTCAAGCCTTTACTCTGAAGCTAAAATATGCGTACTTAGAAGAACATGAGCGAGTGCCGAGTTCTCGTATCCAGCCGCAACGAGAAGGAATTGCTTCACGGGAAACAACACAGTGGACATCCTCAGGGAGAACAAGCGAGCTATTGGGTGGAAAATCCTTGACCTAAAAGGGAATTAGCATGTGGTTGCACACATCATATCTATTTGGAGGAGGAAGCAAAATCGGTAAGGCGGCCCTTGGAGATTGAATCCTCACATCGGGAGGTAGTGCGTGTAGAGTCCACAAAGTGCTTTACAGCTGGTATCATTTACCCCCATATCAAGTGCACTTGGGTGGAGTCAACACGAGGTTATGCCAAAAATCGGGGCTAACTATTGTGCATAATGAGAAGGGAGGCAGAAATGCCACACAGCATACCACGGGTTGGAGGTATGTATTGATTCTGAAGGTTAAATGAGGTGACAAGAAAGGATCACTTCATACCCTTCCCTTAGGACCAACTTCTCCAAAGAATTTACGGCCCTTTTGCGCTACCGGATGGCTATTCAGGTTACTTCCATATTGAGATTTCTGCAGAAGACCAGGAGAAGACCACCTTCACCTGCCTATTTGGCACGTATGCACTGCAGGGAGGATGCCGCTGGCGTGTAATGCCCGCCACATTCGACGCGTACTCGGTATCTTTAGTGATTTAGTGGAGCGCATTATGGAGTCTGGATGATACAGGTTTAGCAGGGCTTGAAGAATGCTTGATCCAACTTGGAAGCGTCACGCATGATGTGTATTGAGGAAGAACAGTGCGAATGGGAAAGTGCCATTTCATGGTCGACGAATTGTCTTGGGGCGTATCATATCCCGACCAAGAATTGAGGTTGACAAGGCAAAAAATTGAAGCGATTTCAAACTCCCTTCTCCCACAAATGTGAAAACGGTGAGGCAATTCCTTGGGCATGCGGGTTTCTATAGGAGGTTCATCAAGGACTTCTCGGCTTGCTAAACCTCTTTCTATTCTTTGGAAAAGGAAGCGAATTTTCATGGGATGAAGGCGCAGAGCTTTAGGAGATCGAAACATACTTGACCCGCTGCGCTAGTAGTAAGAGGCCCCCAGCCCAGCGGAGTTACCTTTTGAGTTATGTGTGATGCAGTGATCTTGCCATTGGAGCAGTTCTTGGTCAAAGAGAAGAAAAGAAAAACCTTATGTGATATCTTTTGTACAAACCAGCGTTAGAATGGCCAGCCGGAAGATTATACCAACGAGAAAGAGCGTAGTAGTGGTCTATGCCTTGGATAAATTTCGTGCATACTTGGTGGGCTCGGACATCATAATTTTCACACCATTCGGCACGAAGTGCCTTCTCACCAAGAAAAATGCTAAGGCTAGGCTCATTAGGTGGGTTCTCCTCCTTCAAGAATTCAACCTGTAGATCAAGGATAAAAAGGGGGTGGAGAATGTTGTTGTGGATCATCTCTCGCGACTAACCATAGCACACAACACTCACAACCCTCTAATTAATGATGAGTTTCCTAAGGAGTCCTTGCTACTTGTGAAAAATACCCCATGGTATGCTCACATTGCCAATTTCTTAAATGGGAGAAATACCGAGTTAGTTGGAAGGCCTGAGCGAAAGTTCTTCTTTGCAAAAGATTCATTCCTACTATTGGGAAGAACAATTCTTGTTCAAATATTGTGATGATCATATAGTTAGAAAGATGTGTGCACGAGGAGGAACATCAAGGAATACTCGATCATTGCTATGAGAATGCATGTGGAGGGGTCATTTGCTTCTAGAAATTACCGTGAAGGTCTTCTGTCCCAGTTTTATTGGCCTTTTCTTTTCAAGGATGCCCACAAAATATGCCGAGGATGCGACAAATGCCAAAGATTAGGGAAAATATCTCGCCGTCACATGATGCTTCTAAACCCAATTCTGGTAGTTGATTTGTTCGATGTTTGGGGCATTGACTTTATAGGCCGTCCCTTCTTCAACTGGATATAGTATACATTTTGGTGGGTGTCGACTATGTGTCGAAGCCGTGTCTTGCAGAGAAGCAGACCACAGGGTGGTGCTCAAATTTTTGAAAGAAAATATTTTCTCAGTTTGGGGTCCCAGGCCATAGTGGTAATGAGGAGGTTCACCATACGCAGCAAACCCTTTGAGAACCTCTTAACTAATCTGATTACAAGCATAAGGCCACCTCGTACCACCTGAAACCCCGGTGGTCAAATCAGAGCTGCAAGCCGGAGAATTCAAGACCATGATGAAAGTAGTGAACTCTAACAAAAAAGACTGGTCTCTCAAGCTGCTAGATTCCTTATAGGCATACAGAACAACCTTCAAGACCATTCTTGGAATGTCGTTATATTGCCTAGTTTATGGTAAGGCATGCTACCTGCATGTGGAGATTGAATATAAGGCATGGTGGGCCATTAAAAAGGTGAACTTGGATTTGGGACGAGCTGGCCTAAAAAGAGTCCTCGACATCAATGAATTGGAAGAATTGTGAAATGATGCCTACTTGAACTCGAAATTGAGAAAGAGCGATTGAAGAAATGGCACTTGTCAAATGATAGCCATGAAGCTTTCAAGCATAGGGACCAAGTATTGTTCTATGATTCCAAACTCCACCTCTTCTCGGGCAAGCTCAAGTCGAAGATGGAATTTGGTCCATTCGTATCCACCAAGTTCATCCTAATGGATCGGTGCTGCTGATTCAGGGCGTTAGAATATTCGAGGTCAATGGCGGAGGCTAAAAGCGAGTATCGCGGCCGCGATTCGCAACATACAAGATCCTCCTTGATCCCCTTGAACAAAGGCTACGAGTAGCGTGGTTTATCTGAGCTTCGAAACCACTCCATGTTGCGTTGTTTTTGTTCGCTACTGATTTGATGACAATTTTACATAATTTCCTCGATTTTAGCTTAGTTTTTCTTTGTAATTTTTTCTCATTTTTATTCGCATTCTCATAATTTTTGGTATTTTTGGTTTGAGGTGTGGTAGAGGAGTGCGTAATTTGCCGGGTGAGAAATTCGCAGCTTTACTTGAAAATTATAGTAGATGCGCTTGAAGAAGAAAGTCCTCCCCATCTTCTCGATTCTAGTCCTTCTCCGATCCACCTAAACATGGCTCGGACTCACGGAGGCACAACCGGGCCGGGATGCGGCCTTCTTCTCCTGCCCCCTGCCCGTGCTGCCAGTAGCTCCTACCGGTCTTTGGCACTCTGCCGTGGGACGGAATGATCATGCAGCTGCGGGGCTGCTCTTGGCTTCTCGACTCACCTTTATTGCTCTTGCCCCCCGCGGAGGTATGATACAGGTTGGGCTCTCTTCCATCTTCTCATCACCACGGCTATCACAGACCCACCTCTAAAGAGGAGGGCTCGGACTTCGGGCCGGGTGATTTATCGATTCGAGGCCATAAGCCCTATTCCCGATTGTTCGAGTCCGGTGATGACCTCCCAGGATCTTTCTCTTGCTTCTATTATCATTTTGCCCCTTCTTCCATTCTGCCCAATACGGGGATTTCAGTGCAGTACCGAGGGGAAGTTCAACTGTGAGATTGTTTCGGCTTTTCTTTGCCCGATCGACTGGGAGAGATTCCATGAAACGTGGCGGTACTCCTTGGAGCCTTTTGCTGACCCGCGCGGTTTTCTACCCCGAAGTCGCGGAGTTCCTACCTTACTATGACATCGGTAGTATCATCTCGCTATTATCCATTTCTCGATTGATAGCCGTGAGGGGACACTTGAGCGCGATAATGCGGCCATTCCATTTCCTTATTGTCTTGCTTGATTGGGGTGACTACGTTTGTGGCCCCACCTTGCCTAGGGAGATGGTTAAATATTTTATCGGAGACATAACGAGTGCGTACTTTTTATGGAACGGCTTGCCCAGGCATGCTCCTTATCGACCACATCTGCGATGCAACATCTTCTGCATCTGACATATTGTCTGACGGAGATGAGCTATCTTGGAGGCTCTTGCATATCTGAGGTTGTGGTTCACCCTTCTTTGAGCTCTTCATGACATTCTTGTTCTACCTTGAGATGAGTCACGCGAGAACGACACAAGGTGAGTCCTTGCACTCTTGAACTCTCGAAATTCACCCTGCGAGTGTTAGAGCATTTAGGATTTCCTATTGACCTGATTGGGCCGTCGGGGTGTGAGGCCATTCTTCTTGTTGACAAGTGGTAGCTTTGCATACTCGGCACCTTCCATCTCAAGACCTGATTAGGATCGGCCGGCTGAGGTGCCCACATCTTTGTAGTGGATCAGCCCGCCTCTGCGGGCATATAGAGAGCCTCGGTGCACCATCCATAGCTCCACCAGTCACTGCTCCATTACAAACAGCACTTGCATCCTCTGCGCCTCTACTGCCTCCAGCTCCTGCAGACTCAGCTAGACCCAGTACATTAGAGCCGCCCCTACAGCATGTATCCATGCTCCACTCGGGACACCATGTTATGGATGCGATCCATGACTTTCTCGCCCATGACATCTTTTCTGGTGCTATCAACCTTAGTTGAGAGGATGACCTTGTATGAGAGAATTTGCTATTGTCTGAATCACGCCATCCTTGTGCGGTTAGTCACACGGAATTCTATCTCACTATATCTTCTTGATGCTTTGCCGAATACTCTTCGATTACTTGCACCGGTAGCCCCACCGGCTGTTTGCTTGCTTAGCTTCTCCTAGACACACATGCGATGCGGAGGATGACCTTCCACCCCATTTGATCGCCCTTTGAGAGTGCAGTTCCTTTTCTAACTTTCTAATCCAAGGCCCCCATTGCGGACAATGTGACATTTGATTGGGGAGGGTTGTAGAAGAAGTGGCTTTACATTTATGTTTTGTTTCTATTTGAGCAAATTTTTGTGAAGATTAACTGACTTGTTGATGTTCGTTTTGTTTGTGTAGTTGTTTGTTTTGGTTGTGAAGTTGTTAGTTTCCTTTTGTAAATTCGAAAATATAGTCATATCTCTTTTTATACATATACAACACATGTAGTTTAAATTACACCCAATTTTTTGTGTTGTGCACAGCTTGCGAGTTTGAAAAGTTGAAACATTGTCAATCTTTATTGATGTTAGATTGGTTCCATGCTTAATTAAGTGGATGATCGATTAAATTCTTAGTGCTTTGACCTTTTCTTCCACCTCCCCCAGCTAACCACATTGTGCACATCGAGGTTTTTCAACGATGAAATGCCAAAGCATTACAACTTCTAAATCTTACGAAAACCTATCCTAGTTTCGTGACTACCTTTAATAGGTTAAGGACCCCCACCATGAAAGAAGGCCAATGAGTCTTCACAAATAAGCAGAGAGAAAAAAGAAAAAAGAAAAAGAAAAATTGCAACACTTTGTGTAGACCTAAGCACGGTCCAAAGGGGTATATGGGCGAGTCTATGAGCCAGGATGCCACTAGCCGGCCCAGTTTGGGAGCCACAGACTTAGTGCTCACTACATGGGTGGATGGGTGAGGTTTAGCAAGTTGTAGGTGCTGGAGTTTCGAAGTCATTCAGTGCGGGGTGAAGCCTGAAGAGTTTGTGGTTGAAAGATCCTTTTGACTTGTTGCCCATAGCCTTAATTGGTTGGGAGTCATCGGTGGATCCCCATTACATGGACTTTGGTGAGGTCGATTCCTTAGCATTGCACCCCTACAACATAAAAAGAATTGTTGAATAAGAGTGGGTCCTGATCTATTTAGTCGTTAGTGTACTGAAGTTTGTGGGCAATATCTATCTTGGTTGGGGAGAGAGTAGTTTAGCAGTTATTGTTAAAATTGATCATATAAACAGCAGGTTTGGTGGAAGCTCAGGTCGATTCTTAGGAAGGAAACTCTTTTGATGTAGATTTGGCATGGCATTCATTCTCTTGAGATGGTTATTGGTGGGGTTGTTGATTCTCACTAAAAAGTTGAACATTACTCATCTACAACCTTTTTGAAACACCATTTTTTTTATGCACATAGTTTTGTTATTGTTTTGCTATTCTCTCTTTCTTTCTTTCATTGCTAAGAGACTAGCAATGTGCCGGTTAGGGGGAGTGATTGGTGCCCAAATAGTGCTTTTTTGAACCATGTTTATTGGGGGTTTTGAGCACTTTTTGTGTACTAATCAGCGTAATTAACCCAATAGGCACATTAAGGTCCCAGCTATACTACTGATCGCATTTTGTGGATATTTTTTTAGATTTTGCAAGATAGCAGATTAAATATCAAGTGATTCAAACACGAAGAACCCGAGTTGAACTCATCATTGCAGATCAAAATCTAGAGGAAAAAAGGAGCAAAAACAAAGAAAATGAAACCTTTGCAAATGTGCGGGGTTGAAATTTCGCAACTTACAAAATTTTAAATGAAGTTGAAATTTTCCTGAGATTCTGTAGTACACACGGGTTGCAAAGTCGCAGCTTCTTTGCTTCTGCTTTTGTGTCCTTTTGGCCTTGACTTCCGGTTGACCCACCTTTTTGTGATTTTCCCATTTTTACCCTTCATATATCATGGGTATTGAGGACACTTTAACATTTTTCTTTGACTTTGAACCCTTATATCATATTTGAAAACAAATCTTGTTTGATTCTATTCACCACGATGGATTGATCAAATCAACAAAATTGTATCCTAAATTCACTCCCTACTGCCGTAACAAAGCTACTGCAGTATCGTGATATAGAGATTCGAACACGGGGATAAGGTTTTTCTTCATCTGAATGATTCTGAGTGAGGTTCAAAAAATGGTGAATTTAAGTGGATTCGAATTTGGTAAAAACGAGGGGATTGGTTGTTCCACGGACTGGAAACTAAAATGAAAAAAATGTAAATAGAACCCCTTGAAGTGTCAGACCCCTTGGTTCTTAGGTTTCAAGGCAACCACATGTCCTCGGGTCTTTTTCCTTGCGTTGGGGGAGGGGATGGCCTTATGAGTCATTTCAGACGGATTTTCATTTGGCTTTAAAACCTAAACCTAATAATTTTTCCTTTTGATAGAAAGCATTTATTTAGCATTTATGGTTCCTCTATTGAAAATCTATCACCCTTGACCCATCCTACAATGATTCGTAGGCAACTAATGAATCTCAGTGGATCTAATAATATCATGAACCTAAAGATTACCAAATATTAAATCAGTAAGGATGCATCTACATTTGAAAATATAACCCTTAACCTACAGCCGGAGTGGCTTGTAAGAGCAACTAATGGATATCGATGTGTATCTAAAGCTAAGAATACCGACCCTAAAGCTTGCTAAGTATTGGCTAAAAGAAAGTACATCAAAAAGCTTTAAACCTAGAGTCCCTGATTTGAACCAAAAATATGTCAAAACTGTTGCGTAACGGGAGACAGTTTACCTTAAAGCCAGGTTGCTTGATAGCCCTCCTCTTCAAGGGAGGAAGGGTCTAACCAACCATCCTGCGGTTGTCATCCTCGGAGGAGTGTTCAATAGGCTGAGAAAGGGAAAATAAAATGAAAAGAAAATGGGAGAAAAGGATTCTTGGAAAGCGCCCTGCCGTAGTCTTGAGCATGAAGTGAGTGATTGATCGTTTGTACAAACTGAGGCTTGTGTAATATCTTTCCGAACCAGGAAATTACAAAAAAAAACTGAAACTAAAAGCTATTACAAGGACAAAATGAGAAGAAACAAAAAATTGCAACAAAAACAACAAAAGCATTGAAATGCGGAGAACGAAGTACACCAAGATGAGCAGTCTTATTTGGAGGCATGAGCAGTGCTCGCCCGGGGAAAAACATTGATGCGAGTGGTCCATTGTTCTTCACTTTTGCTCTTCTTTTCCTTAGGATCACGGTTGTAGCGATGAGTTCAACTCTGAATTCTTCGTGCTTGGATCGACTCAACAATTTTGGCATGATTAAAGCAGCAAAAACTACAAAATTAGCCCTGAAATATGATCGATGAATGCAATGGGGACTCGAACATGTCGATTGGGTTAATTAGAATGATTAGTACACAAAAAGCACTTAAAACCTAAAATAAATAAGTTCAAAATAGCACTTTTGGGCACCTAATCACACCCCCTAATCGAACACATTGCTAGTCCCTTATGATAGAAAGAAAATAAAAGAAACATATAAAACTATAACAAAATTATGTTCTGAGGTTCTAACGATTCAAAAGGTTGTGAAGAAGTAATGCCTAACCCTCAATGAAATTACCGAGCTTAGCCTAACTACCTCGAGAGGAATGAATGCCATACAAAATGGAGTATCAAAGAGCTTCCTTCTCGATGACTCAGCTAGGAACCACGAAATCTAAGTGTTTGTTTGATCGGTCCTCCCAGTGATAAGCACTTGTTGCACTCTCCCAAGAGCCGAGCTGCATCGCCACCTAGGACACTAACCAACCTAAATAGATCAGGACCTACTCTTATTCTACAACTCTTTTTGTGTTGTAGGGGGTGCAATATGAGAATCGACCTCACCAAAGTCCATGCTTGGGTTCTGATAGCTTCCAGCCAATTAAGGCTTAGGGCACAGTCATAAGGATCTTTCGACCCTTGAGCCCATCACGCCCGATTCAGGCCCGACCCGATTAGGCGGATCGAGCCAGTTTAGGGACGAACATATCTTGGGACTCTTACCTTAATTAGACATTGGTATATCCAAGTCTTATAATAAGCTTTCAGCATCATATACAAAAAAGTCCAAAATAAAACTACCATAGTAGTGGTGTTTGATGTCCACACCATCTCACAATCACTGGATCCCATTTACATATTCCAAAAACTATACCATTACAATTCTGCGGTCGAGTCACCGGAACCCTCGCAGGTGATGAACCCCTACCGTGTGTTGGCCATAAAGAATCACGGAAGTTCTCGGGCGTCTTCCTCCTGTACTACAGCGGATTAAAAACCCGTGCTAAGTATGACTTGTGGAAACATATATAATATGCATGTACACGATTATAATAAGCATATGACAATAACGGATATCGGAATTCATGCATTCAGATAATGGACTTATACAATTAATTATGCTTATAACGGACTTATGCTTATAACGGACTTATGCTTATTCGGAACTCCCGTAGGAGTTACAGAGCTTATTCGTATTCAGAAATACACATAAGTATTACAGATCAGAACGATACACCTTCGTTTCCTCTCATTCATTATTCAAGTTATTATCATATAATTATGGGAATACCTAGACCAGTGCTAATAAAAGTGTGAGACACTGAATAATAAGTATCCGAAGATACTATACAATCTTGAAGTCTTAGTAGCACAAGCCGGGATGCGGATTCTGAGGCAGGAGTCTTAGTAGCACTAATCGGAGACGAAGTCGCGGTAGCACTTAGCAGGACAGAGGTGCACGTGGCATTAACCGGGACCGGGGAGTGCGCGTGGCATGGCCGGACGGTGCCGTGGCGCAACGAGATCTTAGAAGTGCTAAATGAGACAAAGTGCATTAGCACTAATTAGGAATACCGAAGTACTAATTAGAATAAGTGCGTAGCACTATTCGAGAATCTAGAAGTACTAATAGCTCGAACAAGAGTGCGTGGCACTAATCGGAAGTACCCAGTACTAATCGGGTGCGAGACACTATGAGTACCGAAGTACTAATCAGAACAGCAGTGCCGTGTCATTTAATAACTTATGCATTTTTATAATTATATGAGTTCAGTAACTTACTATTTTATAATAAGGCATTCTGCTTGATAATATGTTCATGATAGATCGTATTTCATATCTCTTGGTAAGAGCATGATCTTTGTATGTAATCACTATGATATGTATTCTTATTCTTCTATGAATCTACTTTACCTAGGAATTGGAATCAATTCAATCGGATCATCAAACTAAAGTTATGGCATTTCATGCCAACTAGTCATTCTGAATTTTTCAGGGGCCAGTTTGAAATACTCACTTTTCCAGGATCTTAACTTCATATTTGGCACTATCTCTTTGTACTCATTTAAAGCTAAGTGCTAAGGGTTCTATTCAACTGGAATCATCAATTGAACATCGAAACTCCAAGTTCGTCCGAAACAACGGACTACTCTATGTTGAGCGATCTGAGGAATTGACTTCTTGTATGTCCTTTGAGTGAATTTTGGGCCACCTAGAATCAAATTTGATGATACCTATTTCTTTATGTTTAATTTTCCTTGACGTCTATTTTAATTGGCCGCTTGAATCACTAAATCGGATTAAGAAATGATGAGATTGCTGGCCAAAATCGAAAACTGGTCGGCAGAAAAAAGCGAGCGGGGTGTACCGGTATAGGTGCGTGTGCCGGTACTACGTTGGTAATGACGGAGGCAAAGTGTGCAGAGTGCAGTCTCAAGGTGTACCGGTACACTTCATAAAAATTCAGAATGTGTATTTTTCTCCATACACTTTCATCCATAGATCAAAAACCTATCATGAATTCCTCCCAAAACAATATATTATAGGTTATAACCCATACATAAACCAATTATAAAGGTTACTTAGGGTTTGTTGTAAACCTAACTGTTACCATCAGTCCACTCCTCAAAATGAGGGGATTTCGAATAAATCTTGTGCCATTTAGAATTTTAGCAACCCTACTTTCAAAAGCTTTGGTTAGGATGTAATCGACAACCCACCATAGGTTTGGGAGCAAGCTCCCCAGCCATCTGAAGTGCATGGACTTCACATAAAGCAGGAATTCCATTCAAAATTCATACCAAAGTCAAGCATCCATACCTTGACTTGATCTCCTTCTTCCTCTTCTTCTCCTTCCTCTTCTTCTCCTTCCCTTTCCTCTCCTTCCCGTAGACCTCTTGTTTGGAGACCAAAATTAATGCATTTTTGGTCTCCCACATCTATTTATAATAAAAGTTTTGATTATTTAGCTTTTAATCCCTGACTTCAAGTAATTACATTACAAGTCTTATTATTTATACTTTGTACTCTAATTTCATAATCCATGTCTTTGATGCCCCTTTTGGACAAATTACGGTTTTGCTATAGCGGTCTGCATTCGGGTTTTATAAATCTCTATATTTCACTTGATTACTTTAAGAAAATTTCAATTTATCTTGAGCCATAATACCACTAACATGTTGAAAACAAGCTGGGTGTATTTTGGATAATACACCTAACTCTTGAGGTTTCACCGGACTTGAATAATTTTGAGACTCGGCACCTACAACACTCATCCACCTATATCCATCCATGTAGCGAGCCTTGAGTCGGTGGCTCCCCGACCGAGTTGGCTTAGGGCACGGAGGCTTTAAAAGGCTTTACGCCGTAAACCCCTCGGACCGTGCTCGATTTCAAGGCAAAGCGTTGCAATTTTCTTCTTTTTATTTTTCTTTTCTTTTTATTTTCTTTTTCTTTTTCTTTTTGGAAGACTCATTGGCCTTCTTTCCACAGGGGTCCTTAACCTATTAAAGGTAGTTAACGACACTAGGATAGGTTGTGCAAAGTAAAGGAGGTTGCGCAGTTTTTCAGCCTATCATTGAAACCTAATGTGCTCGGTGTGTGGTTAGCTAAAGGTGGAAGAAAAAGGTTAAATACAACAAGAATTCAACTAATCATTCACTCAACTAGGCATGGGACCAATCTAACAAAGACAGAATTAGACAAAGTTTGACTTTTGACGTAGGCTGTGAAACCTGCAAATAAAAACATTTAGGTGTAAAATGGGTCCAATTTTTGAAAAAGTAAGCCGTATAGTATAACAGCTTCAAAAAAAGGACAACTAGCAAGCCACTGAACATCATAAAATGAGCTTGCTCAAAATAATAACAAAAACATAAATACATGCCACTTCATGTAACTCTCCCCGACAAAATGTCTCCTTTGTCATGATGGGGCTCAGATTGGAAAGTTTGAGAAGGAAGTGATACCTCCTTGATGAGATGTGCTCTTTTTTGGATAGGAGACTTCACAAGCTTTCCATCGACACCTTATTCACTCCATTTGGGCTTCAAATAAACAAGTTAGGAGAAGAAAAGAGAGGAAAAAAGTGACCAGTTGGAGCATTTTGAAAAGTACACTTTTATAGTAATTTAAAAAGTGTTCTTTATGACTATATTTGGATTCTAAACTCTCTAAGATTTCCAACGGTACCAAAAACGCCTAAAACGGAGTTCGGATGAAAAAGTTATGAGCGAAACAAAATGGAGGTGATGGAGGTTGCGAAATTTCGCAAGTGCGAATTTTTTTTTTTCAAAATTTTTTTAATATATATATGAGATATATATAATAATAATTATAATAATTAATAATAATAATATATATCATATAAGACAAAATATTGAATAGTGCAGCAAAAAATCCAAAATTCGCAAATGGAATATAGTGCGGAGTTGCGAAAATTTGCGGAGTTGAAATTTTCTAGGTGGCTCCCATTGCAACATTTCACAAATTTGCAAAATAAACACATAAAAGTTAAGAAAAAAAATGCAGAAAATTGAAGAAATTAAGCTAAAAACAAATATTAATTAAAAATTAGAGAAAGAAAATCTAAAAAGAAAAAATTAAATAATCAAAAATAAAATAAGATAAAAAGAAAAGATGAAAACCAAAAAGTGGGAAATTTGTGCTCCCCCAAACGATGTAAGCCTTTGGAGAGTGCTTTGGAATTATTAGACCTAGAAATGCCGGGGTTCGGGTGCTCCAAATCCGAACCAGCACCCGAACCAACATTGTGCTCATGATATAGACATCTCGCTGTGTCTTTGATGTAGTAGCCAGAGGCTCTAACTGATATTTTGCACAAGCGTTGATGAGCCCGACGCAGGCTTTGAGGAGGCGAGGTGCGCCGGGTTTTGAGTGTCTTTGCGGAGAACGTTTCTTTGTATACAACCTTTGGGGTCGATGGGAGCAGAGTGTAAATTGTGCTCTTGGGGCTCTTCCATTACATCCTTTTCACTACCCTCCTCATTCAGCATTCGGGAGTTCTTTTCCCATGGGCAAACAACAACACAATAGCTGAGGATTCAGATAACCCTTGAAATTTTCGACAAAATTTTATATCGAAACCTTCTTGTAGCTCCTGTTGACCTTTGCTCCTCTACCATGGTGTCCTTTCGGACACACTTTCTCTGGACTCTCTTCCTCTGGATAGACATGTTGATTAGTGAACTTTGAGATGGATTCTTTGCAGGGATGTCAATTTTATGTTCCAGTGGCACAGGCATCCGATTTTTATTTAGAGCTTTCCACAGTACAAATTATCTGACTTAATTGGGCATTGAATTTCTTCTGCTCTTCCACAACATCACCCACCAGTTTGGTAAGGTCTAGAATTGCTTGCTCAACTAGGAAGATTGGCTGTGGTGGTTGAGGTTGAGACAAAGAGGCATACTGTGGATGTGAAGGAGGTGCATACTGTGTAGGTCTTGGTTCCCATGAAGAGTTTGTGTGGTTACCCCAGCTAAGGGTTGAAGTATTGTCCAAATGGGCAGCTAGTTGAGAAGCTTGCACAGCAAGTGCACCAATAATTGGTTTCTATGATCCTTCATGGACTATAGCCATTAGGATTCCTCCCCAAGGGTTGCTGATTATGCCAAGGAAGACTCCTGTAATCCCTCATGGACATGTGCTTGTGCCTAGGGTTTTCTCCACTTTGAATACTCTTGTGTTGCTCTCCCTCTTCCTTTTGAGTCGAGTATTCAAGCCCCTTTGGAACATGGATTCTTGCTGACAAAATAGAATGACACACCAAACAAGGAAAAAACAACCTACCAAAAAAAAAGATAAAGTTAGCTAAAAAATAAAATAAAATGAAACAAAATTAAACACCTTTGAAAACACTAAAAGATATATATACAGAAAATTCACGGGAGCTTGTGATGAGGATCACAAGTGTTCAACGGTCATCATTCGCGCCAGGCACATCCTGACAGCGACCCATTTGGTCGTGCCACAGTAGGGTGATCAGAATCAACAAAATTTGTATCCTAAATTCCTCCTCTTTGTCATTAGCAAAGCTACTGAGTATAAGCGGATCTGAGGTAGAATACGAGGATGGGTTTTCTTAATACAAATGATTTACGATGTGAGTTCCGAAAATGGTGAATTTCAATTTGGATTTCGAGATTTGGTAAAAACGGGGGTTGGTTGTTCTAAATTTGAAACTAAAATAAGAAAAAAAAAAAATGTAAAATAAGACCCCTTGAGTGTCGGACCCCTTTGGTTTAGGGTTTTAAAGGCGACCTGATGTTAGATTACGAACTATTAAGATATTATTCATAGGTAGTAGGCTCATCATTATCTATAAGGCAATCGTCGATACGTTCACTAATTGAAATCCATATCTTTATGGAATAGTCGTATCCCTACTCGACATACGAAGCTCTTATGCTGAAGGAACAATTTCATTTCATCTTATGAATGTCGGCCTTAGGTTGGGCGGGTTGATCTCACGTTTGTTTGTGAACTTCTTCAGAGCTCAGATTTTCTCTTATTGTCTCTTAGAAGAAACTCTTTCTGAAGAAGCATCATGCTTTGAAACAAACATCTTTTGTTCTAAAGAGTTGTAGAACTAATGCCCTAATGTTTCTTTAGGATATCCTACAACCAGACACTTGTCAGATTTAGCTTCTACCTTGTTTGACAATATCCGCTTCACATAAGTTGGACAACCCCATACTTTCGTATGAGAACGATAAGGTTTCTTGTTAGTCAATATCTCATATGGAGTAACATCAACTCACTTCAATAGGACTCTGTTTAGGATATAAACAGCAGTCTTGAGTACATAACCTTAGAAGGACTTGGGAAGGTTTGCCTTGCCCATCATAGACCTCATCATGTCTAATAAGGTTCGGTTTCTTCATTCAACCACACAATTGTGTTGTGGTGTGTAAAGTGGAGTCCATTGGGATTGTATCCCATGATCCACAAGATAATCCGGTAACTCTTAGTTTAAGTATTCACCACCTCGACCGGATCTAAGTGTTTTAATACTTTTCTCAAGTTGTTTCTCCACTTCAGTTATAAATTCTTTAAACCTTTCAAAGGCTTCTATTTTGTACTTCATAAGATATAAGTACCCATCTGAAGTGAAGTCATCGGTAAAGGTAATGAAGAAGATGAAATCACCTCTAGAATGTGTGGACATCGGACCACATACATTTGTATGTATTAGGTCTAAAGGCCCATTAGCATGTTCACCCTTTCCCTTAAAGGGAAAATTAGTCATCTTGCCTAATAAACAAGTTTCTCATGTGTAATATGATTCATAATCAAATGACCTTAAATTTTCCACTCTTGTGTGTCATAGCATTACTATTCCCTCATTTATATGGCCAAGAGCAACAATGCATCAAATATGAGGTTTCACATTATATTGTTTTATTATCATGGACGATTAATATTGGATTAGACAATCAATACATATATACCATTGCATAGTGTACCATAAGCATAAGAATTACATCATCTAACATAATAGAACAACTATTGTTACTAAATGTTAAATGAAATCCTTTCTTATTCAAACTAGAAATAGAAACAATGTTCTTTGTTAGAGCTGGTACATAATAGCAATCCTCCAAAGATAAAATAAGTCCCTAGGAAGTGTCGGAATATAAGTCCCTATGGTAAAGTAGCGACTCTTGCTCCATTGCCCAGCTTCGCAAAATCGACTCTCTTATTGGGTGCCTATTGTTCCTTAGTCCCTCCAAATTAGTGCATATGTGAGAACCATAACCGATATCCAATACCCATTGATTATTATTAGAGATAATATTAACCTTAATGACAAACATAATTGAAGTAGATGGGGCATCCGATGCCTTCTTCATCAAGGACCCCAAATAGGCTTTGCAATTCCTCTTCCAGTGACCATCTTGATCACAATGGAAGCAAGTTCCTTTTGGTGTTGCCTTCTTGACCTTCTTCTTGGTTACACCTAAATTTTCTTTCATTGGATTTTCTTCTTGTTGTTGTTCTTAAACCTTTTCTTAGAAACAGAAGAGTCCACAAGCATCATAGTTTTGGCCTCCTTTTAAAGGTGGACTCAGCCCGAATCTTGAGCAAAATGATCGGCTTTGTAATATGGTTTCTTTACTTTGCGTCTAATAATTAAAATCTGAAATTACCTGAAGTGTCGATTAGGCTAGACAAAATCAAGTCTATACTTAATTCATGGTCCATTAAAACCTAGCTAACCCGATCTCTCTCTATATAGTATTATTCATTTTCCAATGCATATTACCTTTGGAGATGTCCCTTTCATCTTGGTGCTAAAGAGTAGCCTTTGAGATCTCGAACCTTTCAGTTTAGCATGCTATCAAATAATCCCCTAAGATGGATGATTATCATATGCTTCCATAGTTTTGTGCTACATTTGACTCGGTGGTCATAGATGCAAACATGATATAATATACTACCTCACTACTCAGTATATGCTTTGACATGCACTCTGATCATTGTCGGATGCATCGACAAGTCAGGGATTGGGGATGTGGTCTATTAAGGACATAAGCTATCTTTTTAGCCTTGAGAACAATTTTTTAGGTTTCTGAACCAATCCAAGAAGTTCGGCCTTATCAATTTGTTGTTATCTAGAATGGATCGTATGTTCACGTTTGAAGGCATGATGTTGATTCTAGCAACCTAGATTTTAAAAAATCTATTGTTAGATTGTACTTAAATAAAGATTATGATTTTATATTTTATTACGACGCGGCCCTTAATATGAACACAGAGAACCTATATGGAAGTTCTTTGAGTGGGTCGATATCTAATCTCACCTTAATGACCTTAGGTTTATCCAACAAGTCACCTCAGGTCAAAAGGTAGGTATCATATGTACCAATTGCATCGACTTGAAATTATTGAATCTAATACTATCAACTTATTGATGCGAGCACCATAATCAGGATATCAACTTTTTAACACATGTACATCTCATATATACACTCTTGTCTCGAAGCCCATTAATCTTGGGTTTACCGATAAACTAATGAGTTCATAAACCTAGCCCATTAATCCAAAAACATGTTTCCATGGTTTAAACTTATTCATGTAGAGAGAGCTTAGGTTTACCCAACAAGCATGCATTTATAGTCTTTTCATCATATGAAACAATATAATCATAGTTCACTAACTACATGGCATGTTATTAACTTCTCTAATGTCAATTCACAGAGCCATGAAGGAATTATTCGATCATCCACGGATATCTGGGAGTTACAACCCATTGAAAAAGAAATTACAATTCTTCTTACATGGTCTCATTCTTCATGGTACCTCCTTCTGAGCCTTGCTCCTTCGTCTTTACTCTTATAAATCTTCAATCTATCCTAAGCCTATGTAATCTAATTATATTTACAAGAGAAGACCTCAGAGATTTGCATTTGGGGATTGAGATAAGAAGACAAGGCAAGACAATGAGAGAGAAAAGAAAGAGAGAGACAAGGGCACGTGAAGCCACATTGCAAATGAAAAATGCATATGCTCAATCACATTGGGCTCCGCTCATAACAAACTATCATGCTTATACATGTCGCCCTTAAGCTTATATCTAGTAATATGATATCAACATTCTAGGTTTTTCAAAATTCTACATTTCGGCTAATTCTTTAGCCCATGATTGCCTTGTGTGTAGTTTCAACCAAGCTGGGTTTACACATTTATAATTAAATGAAATTAAAATATTATATTCATAATTAATCCACCCTTTATAACATGTCAATTGATCCTTTAAACATTTTAAAATTTTCAGGCATGTTGATTTCTATTCTGGTCATACCAAAAATGCTTCACTAGATTAAAAAAATCCATAAAAAATATATTTTAATTCAAAATTATATCCAGTAGACCTCCTACATCAAGTTAACATCTTCAGGTTTCATTAAAACCAAGGTGTAAGAGGCTGGAAACCAAGAATTTTCTAGCCAAAACTTAATTTCAAAAAAAATTGAGTGGATACTGACCCAACCACAGCGAAACGATCCAATTTAATGAGTTTTTTTAAGATACAAATAAAATCTTATTTGATTAATTTCAACATCTTAAAATAATAATTTTAGGAAATTAGTAGATAATGTCAGAATTTTAAAACACCCAAAAACATGTAGCTAATATTTTCAAAAAAATCAAATTAGGTGGATTGGCTTCCCGGAACACCCAAAAAAACTAAAAAAAAATTGCATACCTAGGTTTCATGTTTTCTGTTACGGACATGTTTGATCACCCGAAAACTCGTGGAAGGATTTTCTTAAGGAGTCTAGTGTTTGATCTCATAAAAGAAATCATGTGAAAAACCAAAAGTTAATTGATTCGTCATCGAGACATAAAAGCGCACAATAAGGGTTCTACCACAAACCTAGAAAGATTCAATAACCACTTTAAAACATTTTTTTATCATTTGGATTTCATCCACACAAATTTATCTTTCATTATAATCATCAACCAACATTAGATGATCAGATTATATGAACATGAATTACCATAATCGATTTTAAAAACAAATTTTGAACATCTAAAACCCTAGGTGATGAAATCAACACATCACCATACAAAAATTCACTTTTAATGAAGCCAAGAAGGCTCTGTTACCACTGTTGGGTCTCGATCAAGCATCATATCATATTTCACAATGGAAAAAATTAAACTTTGATCGAGATATCTAGCCCAAGGGATCCCTTGGTTCCTTAAAATAAAAAAGCCATTCATAGAAGGGAAAGGAGCGCTACCTTTGTAGTTTATGATCTCCTTTAGCATGGGTGATTAATCAATGGCGTGGGGCGGTAGCCAAACACAGTGCTCGAGTGCCGGCCTCCAATGCGATCCAAGAAGGTTGAAGAAGACTTCCAAGGGATGGTTTTGATTTAAGGTTTTGGCTAGTCAAGGAAATGTAAAACCGGGAGAAAAAAATTCAATTTTTACGAAAAATGGGCAGTAATTTGGTTGAAAATCGGAAAAATTTTCTAGATCTTGGAAGATGAAGCAGACTTCCTTTATTGAATTTGTTTATGAAATCTAGTTAACGTCGAATTTCGTCGGATTCGAGGAGCAGTCGGAATTTCACGTTTCGGAGGGTATCTCGAGTGTCGGGTGACACATGTTATGACATGTGTTGCACTTGTGTGAGATAAGCTCTGAGCCAAGTTTCAAGTGGAGGAAATAATGGAGACCGAGATAAACTAAAGAAAAAAAAGAAGAAAAAAAGAAGTAAATAAGAGGAAAAAAACATCAAAGAAAAAAAAATCAAATAAAGGATAAAACAAAATGGTGAGAGGATGGGGGTGGAGAAAGAGAGCGAGAGGAGAGAGAGAAATTATTATTATTATTTTGTTCTTCGCTTCTCTCTAGGATCTGAAATCGGATAGTAGGTTTTATCGGGCGAAGGCAAAGTCGGTCCACACATCGAGGCTACGCATGGGTGCAAATCTGGTTCGTCCAAGCTCCACAAGGTAGGGAATTTTCCTACTTAGGTTATTTCTAGCCTAAAGGCCATTTAATGGCTTGGGATTTTCTTAGAAGCCATGAGAGGCCGTTAGTTTAAGTCCCAAATTTTAGGGGCCAAGTGTAGGAATTTTTAAGAATTTTCGAGACTATTTTTGGATAATCTAGGATGAATTTCGGGATTGTTTTCGAACCAGGTTGAGATTGTTTTGGACGGTCACGGGATAGGATTTTCGAACGGTTTTGGTTAGTCGAGATTGGGTTGAGGTTGGTTTGATTAAAGGATTGATGTTTCGGGTTTCATGTGGTGTGTTTTTGGTATCACTTGTAGAGTCGGTGACAAGCTAGTGAAGGGATTAACTGTTTTATGGGTCCAATATTTGGGCCATTTTATGTGTGTTGGAAAAATAAATAACATGATGTTGTGTGTAAAAATCATGTTAATATATATTTAGTAGCATAATAACATGGAAATTGTGATAAATGGAAATTATATGTGGAAATATAGTTGTCTAAGATTTATAAATGTTGCATGTAGCTCTTATTATGCATGTGGCGTGACATAGCATGAAATGGCATGGTGCATTTCATATGCCTGGATCTGCTTGGCGTCAGTCGGGTGTGGGTGCGTAGTGCTTTGTTATTCACCATTGTTGGTGAATGAGTGGTTATTCGGAAATGGGACAACGTCGAATCGAGAATCAGTTTGTATAAAATAATAATCATAATAAATTTAGGTGTGTTTGGGTGAAGCAAGATGGGGCAAATCCTCGGGTGACCAAATTTGATGTGAAGTCGGACATATGTATCCAGAGATGAAAGTTCGCGAAAGTGTCGGAAGGCGTGCGAAGCCTGCGGTGAGACCTCGAAAATCCGCAACCCAAATAAACACACGGGATTTGATAAATTAAAATTGGAGGGTTTCCAATGGTTTAAGTCATTAGTGAAACACCAATGACAGGTTTTTCACACTTAACGTTGCAGGTGTGAGGGAGTCGGTCGGGACTCGGGTTGTGAGCATGAGGAGTCTCATCTCATGCATGACACAGAACATGCCATATAGGATTGCATTTTTTATATGGAATATGATTTGATGTTTTATGTATGCCATTGCATGTGCATTTAGGCGGGGAGTAGCCCTTGTAGGAAAAATTTTCTACTAGGCATTGCTCACCCCATTGTGGGACCCCCTTTCAGGTACAGGGGGTGTACAGGGAGGCGACGCTCCGACGAGGCTGTGATTATGAAGGAGGCGTTTGGCCTTGATGTACTTTTAAAAGTATTTTTGTATAAAAAGAATTGTAATTAAATTCTTTTGGGACTATTGTATAAATAGTCGGGTATGTAATTATGGTAAGAGGGTCGTGATTAGAATCTTACGGTTTGTAAATAAGCGTTTTATTTTCATATTTTAGATTTAAATGTGAATTAATGGATCCCAGTAAGGGATGTATATTGGGGATGAATGAGATGGACCACAGTAGGTCAGTACTCCACTCCCATCATTCAGACTGGATGGGTTATGATTATATTGTTATGAGTTATATGTTGGGTAGAGCTCCCCAAACAAAGAGACTTTGCTTTCGATTTTGTAATATGGATCCACATAAATGGGACCCACAACGATTGTGTTAGTAATAGTGCTCTAGGCACATTGTATGGACATGGTATTTTGACTATTTATGAGGAATTTCTTATTATGATGATTTGCATGTTTGTATATATAATGTCCTTGAATAATATTATTAATTATTCTAAATGTCCCTAATCGGTTATTGTTATAGAATAACAATGAATTAAAGATTAGTATAAAGTTTGATTGATATTCATAGGATGAATATGTGTATGAGATCTGAATCAAATTTATATCTATTTGTTGAGAACAAATATTGGGCAGTCCGTCTTAGGAGTGCTCCATGGATCAAAGTCATAAGTTAATCTCTAATAGTTATTAATCATTAAATCCTTTGACCTGAGATCACTATAGTTCTACAACATAAGGAATATTGTGTTTTGATATAATCAAACGTTGTCTTTAATCGGATGACTACTAAAGGTTATACTTGAACATAATAAGAATTATGTAGTGAGATGGCGATTAAGATGGAATTTGTCCTTCTTATTATAAGTATCTTTGGGTCCCTAGACAAGGTGAGGCCCGAGAAATGCATGGCCGTGCTCAAATGGAATTGATGGAGATCGATGTCATTTGTTTAGTCAGTCTAATTAGGTTTGAGTAATCAAGATAGAACGATATAAGGTTG